>JAYKYS010000222.1:0-54249 GCA_036924285.1 Asterella californica | reverse complement strand
TGCAGCTCAACAGAGATTCATGAACATTGCTATTTGCGTTGTTTCAAGTTTTGAAATTTATGTTGGGGTTACATTTTCATGACACACACATGCTGTGTTGATCTATGGCTATGAGTGATGATTTCACCAAGCTACTGATGGTGACGGTTTTGATTGATGACAATCACCAAGGTATTGTTGCATGAATGCATTGCGTTCGCCTATTTGAATTCGTTGAACCGTACTCTTTCTTTTTGGTTGGCCCTGGAGGTACCTGGAACAATGACTTTGTTTTCAGGTTTGACTGTAGATTACTCATGATTGGCCCAACGACCCTAAAATTAATGAATGACTGAGTGAATGTATCCGATGACTAACTTTAGCTTAGTAATTGAAAGCCGCCTAGACAACCGTAACGCTTCCAAGCAGACTATTGCAACTCACAAACGCTGCAATATATCGATTTCTTGCGGCGACCTTCGTACGTTCATCAGTTTAGCAAGCGTCTCAAGCCGCTGCCTGTACCAGCACAAAAGCAGCCATGGCTTTTGAACGAGGTGGTGGTGGTGGCTTCCGCGGAGGAAGGGGCGGAGGCAGAGGAGGTGACAGGGGTGGTCGAGGCGCTCCCAGAGGGTAGGTGCTTGTCGGTCAAATCTGACCTGCACGTCCGCGTCCTTGCGCGCATTCTGTATGTTAAGGCAGCGCATCTTCTGTAAGTGCAGTCAATCTGCACTGCAAAGAAACCAGCGCGCACGTCCATAAGCGCACCAGTCTCAGTCATTGCGCCTCCTCAAGACCAGAACAAGCAGTCTATCACACGCTATGCTCATATGCAACATGCTGCTCCTACCCTCTGAAGGCTGCAGTCCTCAATGTTGTAGTCAACATTCTCACTGTCTGGACCAGCATACTGGTAGATAGTCATCAGTGTCATGTGCAGAGGCCGGGGTGGAGGAAGAGGTGGTTTTGGTGGCCGAGGAGGTATTGACAAGGGTGGCAGAGGTGGCCGCGGGGGTCGTGGTGGTGGCAGAGGGGGTCGTGGAGGCCGGGGTGGTCGTGGTGGCATGAAGGGTGGCAGCAATGTTGTCATTGAGCAGCACAGGCATGAGGGCGTCTTCATTGCACGTGGCAAGGAGGATGCTCTTGTCACCAAGAATCTTGTTCCTGGAGTCAGGTGAGCAGCTTTAGATTATCTTTAAACCCAGGCATGCCTTCAGTAGTGGACCTGACTTGCATGGCTAGTTGTGAAACCTCTGTTTGTGCTTAGAGTGCCCTTTTGTGCCGTGAAAACTTGCCTTGAGATGTTTGCTAGCAGCACTTGCCATTGACAGCTCAGCACAGCGTTCAATCGGTACGATTCGTGACAGTTGCAAGTACTTGCTTTTGTTGTACAAGGAATTACATGTAATGGTTGATGACAGTGCCTCCGTGAGAGCTGTACCAAGGTGAGTGTCCAGCGGTGTTGCAATTGACAGCAGCAGTTGAATGGCATTAGTTGGCCCCAACTGATTCCTTCCCTAATCCTGACTTTTGCTCCGAATGTCAGCTCTGTCTGCGGAAGCCTTGTCTTGTTCAATCATACCCTGCATTGTGATAGAGACGCGCCATGTCACCCTTGCACAACACTTTTGTGTTTGAACACATCTGTTTTGCCTTGCAGTGTGTACAATGAGAAGAGGATCAGCGTGGAGGCTGGCGAGGGGGAAAAGACTGAGTACAGAGTGTGGAACCCCTTCAGGTCCAAGCTGGCAGCCTCTGTGTTGGCTGGTGTTGACAACATCCACATCAAGCCTGGAGGCAAGGTGCTGTACCTAGGAGCAGCTTCAGGCACCAGTGTCTCCCATGTGTCAGACATTGTCGGCCCCACTGGCGCTGTCTTTGCTGTGGAGTTCTCTCACAGGAGTGGTGAGTACCTGGACCCCTGGTTTGTTCATGTTGGTGGACAGTGATGCCATGCTGCTGGATGTCACCTGACGCTGACTGTACCTGCTGCGCTTGATATAGTAAGAGTCAGCAATGCTCATTCTGCACTCCACAGTCATTCGCAGCTGTGCATGACGCCAGCCTCAAATGCCATGCACACTGAATGATAAAAAGCAGTGCCATTGAGAAACTATCAACACCAAAATCCTGAAGCCGTGTATACAAGCCTAAAACATGGCCACAGATGTTGTGCACTTGCTTAACCTGTTTCAACGTTTGCTGCTGCATTGACTCCACGCCATTGTTGCTAATTTTGCTGAGGGTGTCTACAGGTAGAGACTTGGTCAATATGGCCAAGAACCGACCCAATGTCATTCCTATCATTGAAGATGCACGGCATCCACAGAAGTACAGGATGCTGGTGCCCATGGTAGATGCTGTCTTTGCAGATGTTGCACAGCCTGACCAGGTATGCGGTACCCATGTGCTGCAAACCTGCGCAGCTTTATGAGGGATACCAAGAATGTAGCCTGCCAGCGTCAGAATTTTTGGGCTCATGGTAGAAGTTGGGAATAACAATGCAGACAAACTTACCTAACTGACATTAGCGTTCCATGTTCCTGGTTGTTACGCGGTAGCAAATGTGAGAGCAACAATTTTTGCTTGATGAGTCAGCAAGTGGACAGTCTCGTTTGGAGTACAGACAGACAGAGACTGGGCTATGGAGTTTTCAAGAACCCTCAAGAATGGGTGCTTTTTGTACTCTGCATATCAGTCCAACAGCCAGTAGTGCCTGCCAGCTATTCTCCCCGGAGTTGACTGTGATTCTCAGGGCTTGATCAATCCTGCTGGTGGCATTGCAGTGCCAGGGCTGCTGCACAAGTCCTTCCCTGCTGGTTGGATTAATGCTTGTTCTCACATGCAGTGTCTTGCCATTTCTTGCCAAATTTTGCCATTTCACGCCATTTCTTGCCATTTCAATCCAGTGCGTTCAACGTGGCTGATATGTGCCTTGCGATGCAGGCGCGTATTGTGGGACTCAATGCGCAGTACTTCCTGAAGAACGGTGGCTTCTATGTCATCTCCATCAAGGCCAGTTGTATTGACTCCACAGCTCAGCCCGAAGCAGTCTTTGCCCGGGAGGTGAAGAAGTTGTCTGAGATGCTGTTGAAGCCCAAGGAGCAAGTAACACTAGAGCCCTATGAAAGGGATCACGCCATGGTGGTAGGCGTGTACAGACCGCCTCCTAAGGCCAAAGCTGCTGCATAAGGGCGAGGCTGAGTAAACTCCTGCATCGACTGTGAAACACTTGTGAGATCTTTGTTGGACTGAGACAGCCAGAGCTTGAACCTGCAGTGTCCATCAAGTCGAATTTTATATTGGCATTGTTGCTAGCAGGCACCATCCTGACATTCTCAATCTGTGAAAGTGCGAGAGGCATAGAGTGTAGCAAGGCAGGGTGCAGTTTGATGCTGGTGCTGCTAATTTTTTGCCAGCATGCACTTGTAGATTAGTCAGCTGTTGCTGTTTACATGCAGAGCACATAGGAAGCTGTTTCGTACTGTGGCTTTTGCACAGCCTAGACATCACAGGCTCACATTGTTGTTCAGCGTACTATATGACAGAATGAACTTCATGAAGTTGGTCACAACACTACTTCAGCTATGCTGTTTAAATCACTTCTGTAATCTCTACTTACACTGACGGTCCATACACTATGCCTAGGCTCTGGCCCCTGAACTCAACTGTTTCGGTGCTTCATGCATATGTGCTGTGAAGCAAATCAGGGGCAGCAATTTTAACAGTTGAGGTTATGCACTTGTAATAACAAGTATGGCTGGCAAGATAACACAATTGCGGTGCACTCGTGAATGCTGCACACATGCAGCTAACTTGCGCCACTCAAAATAAACACTCAGTTTTGCAAGAGAGCATGCGACCAACATACCATTTGTACTACCTCATCGTACACAATGAATAACAGCGTTGAAAACAGCAGCAGTCATCACGCATCCTTGGTCATAGCCTGTCGAATTTCCTCATACACCAAAAAAGCTAGTGCATTAGCAGGTATGCTCCTGGTGAAGGCTGGAGAGAATCCCTTGAAGAAAGCAGCCATACCATCTGCTGCATACAGCTGCACTTGCATACAGCCACCAGTCAGTCAAGCAATTGTTGTGTCTGGTTCCGGGCCTTGGCATGCAGCGCTCTTTTTCGTGTGTGCAGGTTGATTAGGCTTGCTTCACAACGTCAGGGCTAAACTTGCATAGACTTAATGGTGTTGAGCTTGCAGCATGTTGGACACAACACGTAAGTGAACGAAGCTGCTCTGGAAAATGGTTGCACAAAACATTATCAATGCTGTTGATGGGAACAAGCAAGCTGCAGTGCACAACATCACCACAAAGAAGCTTGAATGCACACCACTGCACAAGACCAACCTGTGCACTGGACGTACACAGTTTCAAAAATTTGGTCTCAGTCGGAGCAAGTTGAATTGAGACCAGGCTACCATGCATCAAGTTTTGAAGTAGTACCGCATACAACACCAGCAGGAACTCTGCCCTGACATACATCCAAAAAAACTATGTTTGCCAGCCTACATACATACAGGCCTTCATAACCAGTGCAGCTTAAGGGGAAGCGGTGGGCATTACCTGGCGGGCACAGTCCACGCTGCCCTTGTAAGCTGGCTTGCGGAAGTTGTCAGTCTGCAGCTTGCTCTTGATGATATCAGCAGGGTAGACACATAGCCAGTACACCGCCCCTGCTGCGCCCCCAGCCAGCATCAAGGGGCCCTTGCCCAACTGACTGGCACTCTGCAATCCCTGACGCCAAAACCACATGAATGCTGTCAGCGTCTGGCTGATCGTAAGACAGCAATCAGCAGCCTGATGAGAAGGCAAACTGAAACCACAGTACAGTATTGATCCTTATCCATGTGAACCTTGTGTACAAGAAGGGACAAATGGACAGCACTATGTCCTTGCAAAACAATGCGAGCATGCATACTTCTGGGCGTCGAGTCCTTGCTGATGCAGCCATGCCTGATGTCCAGTGATCAATGGCACAACTGGCTGGCTTACACCAGCCTGCTGTCTGTCTATGCGCATGATTCAGTTGCCATCAAATACGCCGCTTTGCTTTGAGTTCTGCTGTACAACAACAGTGCAGCATGCACTTCACAGGCTTTCCTTGTAATGACTTATGGCACGTGTCTGCAAAGAGTGGCAGCTGGCACCTGCTGCTTGATAACACCCAGCTTGATGGCTTCGTAGGCCGCAAACATGGCACTGCAGCCGGCTACTTCCCTGACCATGGTAGGCAGGAGCCCCTTGTACAGACCCATCAGACCCCCCTCCCCTTTCATCACCTGCCTCATCACATCCACAGGGCCCCGGTACTGCAGGCTACCCTGCATGCCCACATGATGACATGTCAAGTTTTGGTTTTAGACTCCGCAGACGTGGAAGCATCAGTGATTGGCACAAACGCGCAAACCACCAGAGTCACATAGTCTGCAAGCCTGAGATATGGTGGCCATTTTACTGTGTTTGTTTGGGAAGGGGGGGGGGGGGGGGGGGGGGGCAATAGGGACGCAAACCAGAAACAAGCCTCCAAGCAGAGAGCCCTGACTGCATAACCTCATCACAAAAGCATACCAGTACAGCAATATGCAGCCTGCTAAACAGAAACTCATGACCATTGATTGATTGCCTGGCCAGCGCCAGTACATCCAAGATCCACAAATCGCAAGGTGTTACCACTAGTTCACAACTCATGAGAAGCATAGACAGACAGACAGACAGACAGGCAAAGGCACTTTGTGAAGGCACTGACTGTGATTTCACCCAGATGCAGTGTCCCAGGTGTGGTGCCAGAGGTAGCAGCGGCACCCATGTGCAAGGTGGAGAAGCCCTTGGTAGGACCCCCAGCCTGAACAAGGCCTGCCAGGCCCTTGCCAGACTGACTCAACCCAGCCAGCCCTGCTGCTGCTTGCTGCCTGCCCACAGCCCCAGGCTGCCCAGCAAAGCCCTGCATAAGTGTTGCCCCTGCCTGAGACTGCCTGGACAGGACCGGTGAGAGGGCCCCAGCTTGCACCAGGGTGGCTAGACCCTTGCCTGACTGGCTGAGGGTTGCCAGGCCGATTGGGTTGACCCCAGGGTGGGTCAGGATCCCTGTTCCCTTGGATTGCATGTTGGCCTGGGCTTGGAGACGGCACTTGATGAGCTCGGTGGGGCAAGCTAGGAGAGCCCCCGCACAACCAGCACCAGCGCCGGCTATGGCCTGATCAGCCACGCTCAGTGGGCTCCCTGCAATGCATCAGGGCCCTAGTCTTAGCCTAATCATGGTAAGCAGGACATGAAATGTAAGCACCATTGATTGCCTGGGGATAAGGGCTCGCATGTCAAGGCGTCAGCATGTCACCAGCAGAAGCTGTTGCTTAGCTGCACATGCTTGGTGGGCTTCCTGCAGTGCAAAGCAGGCCTGATCAGGGCGCTTGATATGTGACCAACAGCATGCTGTTTGTGGAACAGCATGCTGCGCATGGTGGCTGGTTGGTAATACAGACAGTGAACAACCAATAGTCTGTGTAGGCATTGTGTGGGGTCATCAGGATCTAAACAGCAGCCATGTTGCAGCTTGAGAAAAACGGAAGCCTTATGTTCTATGCTGCATGACTTGCCAACATGCTTGGTATGCACTGAATACCAATTGGTGCGTCAGACTGTGGTAGGCTGTCTTTGCTTTACTAGCATGCTTTTGTGCATGTGTAAGGATGGCTTGCAAAGCGAGTGTGTCAAGCAACATCTGAAACGTACATACTGACCAACTCTTGAGCTGTCCACCTCCATATGTGAAACTAGACCTGTTGAGTGTGCAAGTCAGGTTACAGCCACAGGTATTGCTAGCAAACATTGTGTGAACAAGTACTTGTCACGGTAGAATTCATCAAGCATACATTTGATTTCCCACATCGCTGCCTGGAGAGTACAGTTTGGCTCTAATGTCAACATGAGCTTTTGCAATTTAATACTGACATGCATCTTCCTCACAATCTAGGCACAACTGCAAGCCTCATGAACAATACTTGGTGCGCAGCAGCATACAGCCTGAGCCAGGACCGCACCGTCTGCATGAGCTAGGATGCTTTCCATTTGACCTCTTGCAGCAAACAGAACCGCATTGTAGACAGCTACTGTAGCAAACGGCGCGCCCATGCCACGGAATAGGCTTGTCATGCCTCCCTCTGAGATGGTCTGCATGAATGCAAAGCTTGAATTTTACCTTTGCAGTACTTGTTATGCAACTACGAGACACTATACCCTTTATATACCCTCTGTTGCAGACATAAAATCTATGGTCGTCCAACAACTGGCTACTGACCTTTTTGACAGCATCCAGAGCCCCAGTAAACTGTGGCTGCTGACCTGGCAGAGGTCTTGGCTGACTTTGCAGCTTTACCTGCATACGACAGAGTCATCCAGTCAAGCAGTGCTTTTGCAGATGTGAATTGTCTTCGATACTTTGGGTAGGCATCAGTTACTAGGCAAGAAGAATTGAGGGATCGTCTGCTTCACGAAACACAAGCTGCGAAGTCGCACCTTGATAGTGTCAAAAGGATGCCCGACGACAAGTGATGTTGCACCAGCAAATGTGCCTGCTGTCAGATCCTGTAACAAAGCAGATAGTGATTCACGTGCAGAACGAGGGCTTGATGTTGATTTGCTGCCTAACATCTTGGCAGAGCGCAACTCACCGCTGTGACAGACACTCCCATCGCTGCACGCTGCGACAATACCGAGGACAGCCACAGCGTCTACATAGAACACCGAGATGATGTCCTTGCAGGACCCGTACACACACGACCGGAGTCAGCAATGAACAGCGCATGGATTGGTATACCCCGCTTGGGAGACGAATCGTTGTTTCTGGCAGAAACTGTCTGCAGATCAGTACGTAGCGGACGTGGTCGTGAGGTTGAATGCCTGTAGCACATGGGAAAATGTGATATTCAAGTTACTCGTGTACAAAGCGTTGTTGCAACAGCGACCTAAGCTTCAGCACACTTCGATCTTTGGGCATACCACTAGCAACGGCGCACCCGGTTGTGACGTTAGCTGCTGCCCTTGTGATTGCCAATTTGTCAGATGGCTGCCGACAAGCCTACTATAATGGAGGTCAGTGACCCGGGAAGCGACAGCGACAGCGACAGCGACTTCGAAGAAGTCGATGCCAGTCCTGAGGACATGGAGTTGATGATGAAGCTTGAAACAGATTTGCAAAGCAACCCCAACCTGTATGACTCGCATGTACAGGTACTCATACATACCCTTGTATGCTACACCTGAAGTGCTTAGTCATGCTGATCTGGAGGAGGCTGATCTGGCGGAGCATGTTGTGCAGTATATTGGGGTGTTGCGCAAATGCAAACTCCGTGGAAGCTCAGAACAGCAAGGGAGGCAATGCACGAGCATTACCCACTGACAGAGCAGCTATGGCTAGAATGGCTACAGGACGAAACAAGTTCAGCAGACAGTGCTGCAAGCCAGAAGCAGATAGATCTGCTCTTCCAAAAGTCAGTGCAAGATTACCTTTCTGTACGCATCTGGAAGTCATACATAGAGTACGTAAGACCCATGCTTCCTTGTGCGCAAGTCCAAGTGGCAAGTAGCATTGTGGCACTTCTGTTCAGAGCGAATCAGTGCCTTGCAGATTTGCAAAAGGCTCTTTGACAGAACCCAACAGCCGCAGCAGCAGCTTGAGCCGCCTCAGGGACGTTTGTGAGCAAGCTCTCACAGCTGCTGGGCTGCACATAACTTTGGGCACCTCGCTGTGGAACACCTACAGGTAAACGGCTCCTGCACCTTCCACCATCCAAACCCTGTTGGCATTCTGTTTACGCCACTTGTGCGCAGCTGCTAGCATATGCTCTGCCTGCCCATCACAGCAAGGGCTGTTGTCAAGATCAAGCAGAGGAATGACGCTGTTCAGCATCCAGGTCACCTGCAGGGAACACGAAGCTAAGCTGGCAGCAGCAGACCCCACATCAGACGCCCAGCAGCAGCGTGTGAGGCAGCTGTACCACCGGCAGCTGTTGGTGCCCCTGGCAGATGCTGCTCAGACTCTGCAGAGCTACCGCAAGTGGGAAGCACAGCTCCCAAGTGCTGCACAGCCTGCGCACATCCCAGATCATGTAGAGAAGGGCTTCAAGAAGGCTCAGCAGGCGGTCAATCTGAGATCCGAGCATGAGGCCATGATTGCCCCTGGCAAGCCAGCTGATGAGACTCTGCTCGCTGCTTTTCTTGCATACATCAAGTTTGAACAGGTATGTGTCGTAGCCACCAGCTACAACCTCATAACACCATTGCTTTGCATGGTGTGGGTTTTGAAACTGATAGAGAGTGGTGCTTTGCCACAAATGGCAATGGTAATGATGCTGTAGCTGTATGATGCTGTAGCAGAAGCTGAGCTGCTTTGTGGGGTTTTCTGGGGAGAATTCTTGCACAGCAGGTCATCAGCCATCGACTCTCTTTATGAGGGACGTTCTTTCATTGTTGGGTGGCCGCTGTGTGCTGTGGTTTGTCATGCAGGAGGGGCAGCTGTGGTTGCGCTGCCTCATATTCTTTGTGCATGACCAGAGGCACATTCCTGTCCTTTCCAGTGTTTGTGGGACTGATGTTTTGTCAGCCATTCTGCTGTGTTAGTGCACCAGTCGCAGGGCTCCAGCCAAATCCGGCCTGGTGCATTCTCCTCGAGTGCATCAGTCATGTATAGGATGATGCTGCAGCAGTGTCGTGGCATCTGAGGGCACGCTTGACAGGTGACACCCTTGAATGTGCTTATTGTCAGCTGCAGGCCAAAGGTGATCCAGCTCGTGTTCAGCTGCTGTATGAAAGGGCGCTTGCTGCCTTTCCCAGTGACCACCTACCTCTGGCAAGCCTATGCATACTACATGCAAGACCACATCAAAGTGCCAGCTGCCACAAACAGCGTTTACAGCAGGGCACTCAGGAACTGCCCCTGGGTTGGCAGCTTGTGGGCAAATGCCCTCAGGGCAATTGAGCTGCACAGCACCTGCAATGAACAGCAGCCTGCATCACTGTATAGCGCAGCTCTACAAGCTGGCCTCCAGACGGCCGAAGACTACATGGAAGTAGTCTTGGCACGCCTAGATGGGCTTCGTCACATGAGCACAGACAGCGTGCAACCCTTGAGGCAGGGCTTTCAGCAGGCAGCTGAACTGATGCAAACATACTTCCCTGAATACCTGGACTCCAGCCTGCGTTTGCATGCTTACTGGGCAGATTGTGAGCTGCATATTGCCAAAGATGCAGCTGCTGCTGAGGCTGTGTGGGAAGACATACTCAAAGGCCCAATGGCACGCTACATAGAGCCATGGATTGCATACGTCACTATGCTGGTCAGGTCTGAAAACCATGCCCAGGCGCGGCGCGTTTTCAAGAGAGGGCACTCCAGAAATATGCAGGAGAATGGCCAGGTTTACCTGTGCGAAGCCTGGCTGCGATTTGAGCGGGAGCATGGCACTGCTGAGAGCTTTGCTGAGGTGAGCTGCTGCCTACGCCCTGGCAAGCACCGCTGGCTAGCTCATCTAAGCAGTGATTGGGTGTCATATCAGGAAGGCGTCACAGCTGGTGTCTCAATTTGTCGAGATCAAGCATGTCTTGACCTTATGCTTGCGCCCCTCGGTGTTTAGCAGCAACAAACCCAATGGCTGTTGGGGAGGGGGACGGAGGTAGTCATTGTCAGAATGGAGGGGTATCTCAGGGGAAGGGGGGGTGGAGAAGCTAAACAGGCTGCGAAGGCGACGCATACACTCTGCCTGTGTGTCTGCTTGCTTGCTCGGTACCTGACTTGACATGTCTCCAAGTATCAAGCATGTGCCCTGCCCCAATCAGAAGTTGGCTCGTTTTGTTGAAATTGCACTTTTGGGTTCACAATGTCAGTCTTTGAGTAAGTCGTTCTTGCTCACCACTTAAGTAGTTTCTGGCTTTAGCTTGTCCAAGACCGCACACAACATGCAGGCGTCTAACACCCGGTGAGGACCTGGTCCTGCCCACTAAAGCTGAACAGGCCTGAAGACAGCATGTGTTATGCAGGCGTCCCGTAAGGTGCGGCCTCTCCTGGAACAAGCTGCAGCCGCTGCAGCGGCTGCTGCAAACGCTGAAGGAACTGCCAAGGCACAGGCTGCTGCAAAGAAAGCCAAGAAGCTCACTCCCGAAGAGATGAAGATGATGCGGCAGCAGGCCGACCCCAACTACCAGGCCAAACAAGCTGCTGCTGCTGGCGACCCTGCTGCTCATGCTGATGGCCCCTCAAAGAAGGCGAAGAAGAGCAAGGCTGGGGCAAGTAAGCCTAAGCCACCCAGCAAGACAGCCAACAAGGTACCTGCAACAACAGGAGAAGACAAGCTAGCTGATGCCAATGCCAAGCCTGAGGCTGCAATCACGCACACGGCTGCTCAGGCAGCTGCACAGGCAGCTGCGGATCATGGGGCTGCCTCTGGTAGCAAACGTCGACACGGGCTGGGCTTTGCTGAGGAGCAACCACAGCTGAAGCGTGCTAAGCAGGAACTCAACCCAGCCTTGCCTGATCCTGCTGCGTCAAGCGGCACGAGCCCTGCTCAGCATGCACAGCAGGCTCAGCCAGCTCCAGACGCACAGCGGCAAGCCCTCAGCAGGTCAACAGGAGACCAGCAGACCAAGACAAAGCCAGCACTGCAGAACCCAGTTGCAACTGCTCAAGCAGCAGCGGCAAGTTCAGGTGCTCAGGGCCAGGCGCAGTCTGCTGCTGCTGCAGCAACAGCACAGGGGCTGCCTGTTGTATTCACAGACGAGTGCACGGCCTTTGTGAGGGGCTTGGATAACAAGGTGACAGAGGATGAGGTGAGGGAGCTTCTGGCCGGCTGTGGGGATATCAAGGGTGTGCGCTTAGTCAAGGACAAGGTCACTGGCTGGTTCAAGGTAGGTACCTGTCAAGGATAGGGTCACTGGCTGGTTTGAAGTGAGCGTCCGTAAGCAGTCACTGTTGGCGTCTTGATATCATGCTGTACTAGCATTTCCTTTCATTGGAATGCGCTCTGTGCTACCAAGACAAAATGTAGTACAGGCATGCTGACTGCAGCCAGAGGAAGATGCTTGAGTGTTGCTGTCATACAATGTGCGCTCCAGCCTTTCGGCAGCATGCAGTTGCCACTTGAAGCTGGCATGCAACGTCAGTTGTGTCAGGCTGACGTGTGCTTTCTGCATGCAAGAGGCAAGCCACAGGGCAAGTGGCTGACAGATTTCACATGCTAGGCTCGGTGAACAGTTGCTTGCTGTCTTTTGCAAATGCGTGTGCTTGCAGGGGTTTGGGTATGTGGAGTTTGGCAGTAACAGTGCTCTACAGAAAGCTGTGGACTTGAAGGATCCAGAGCTGCATGGCCGCAAGATGACCATCATGGTGTCCAAGCCACCATCTGCTGGACCTGTAGGCAGAGGAACAGGTGCACTTACATTACTGTGTCCTTGATCTTCCTGACTGCATATCCTTTTGATTCTGCCCCAAGCAACCGCATGATAACCTCTGATGAAATGGCACTGACTCAATGTCTAACAGGTTGCGTGCTACAGCTGCAGCACTGGCTCAAATGGCAAGCTCCTGTGGCTTCAAGCATTTTAGGTCCCCCCTCCCTTCCTCCCCCCCACCCCAAGTTTAGAATTTATGTCACGAGCTGCAGCCCCATAAACCAGTTTATTAGCTAGCCAAAGCCTCTCTGGCACGCTTGCATTTGTGTATGTTTTGGCTGTGGACCACATTTGCAAACAGTAGCAGACAAGCGCAGCAGCATATGATCATGTTTCTTGGGTGTGTATTTAGGGAGAGGGCGTGGGGGTCCAGCCAGGGGGTTTGGAGCAGGCAGGGGAGACAAAGGCAGGTCTATCCATCAACATGAGCGCCTAGCAGTCTCTGCAGCACCTGCGTTTGTGCCTCGTGCAATCGCCAAGAAAGATGATGATGCAAAAACACCGGCAGCCACAAACGCAGACTTCAGGCAACTCTTGAACAAGAAATAGAAGGGTCTTTTGCATCACAAGTCATGCAATTGCTGCATATGCATGTCTTGGGTATCGCCTTCCGCAGTTGGCTGTGCAGCTTATTCGGATTTCAGCAAAGCACACTTGTGACTTGCAGCATGCTAGGCTCCCTGCTGTGTGCTGTATAGCTTGCTGAATGCTACACTACGGCTAAGTTTAGTAATTTATAAGTCCACATGTAGGAGCTATTTTTGTCTTCATGCTCAGAGCACATGCCACAATTCCTTGCGGCCGACATGCACGTCTGTAGTGCCAGGATAATACGACAGAGTATGAGAAAATAAAGCGGCAAAGCGACCACACTTTATGCACTCCAGCACTGTTTGACTAGACATGCCGCTAATCACTCAAGCCAGCATTGTAAGGGTAAGGAAGCACACAGCCGCTTAGCTTTCGCTGTTGAATGGCCAATGAGTACCTGTCGCAACGTGTGAGCGTGCCTTTGTACTGCAGTCGGCCAGCAACGTCGGCAAGCCGTGTCCCAACAATACTTCCTGGAGTGACTTCACCTCCAACTTGACACACCTGCATTTGGAAAGTAAAGGCCTTCGGCTGATCAGCAACCTTGAGAGTTGCTATGCAGTGCGGGTGTTGTATTTGTACAACAACCGCATAGATTCAATCAGTGGTCTAGAGAACCTTAGGCAGTTGACACACCTTTACCTGCAGGTGTGTGGTCAGTTGCAGTTAGCCTTACACACATGTATGCAGCAGCATGGGACACAAATGAACATTGTCTTGTATGCGGTAAGCGCCCTGTAAGGTCATGTGCTGTTTCCTGCAGAAAAACCAGATACAGAAGATTGATGGTCTGGGCAACTTAGCAAAGCTGCAGAAGCTGTACCTAGAGGACAATGAAATCAGCCTTGTAGAGAATCTGCAAAACTGCACAGCACTGCAGGAACTGCACCTGTCACGGCAAAGGCTGCCTGGAGACTTGGAGCTTGCATTTGACCCAGACTGCCTTGAGGTAAATGGGCCTGGATGCAAATGCCCACATCCTAAGCCAGACGCTCTACGCTGACCTGCTTGACTTAGTCACCATAAGCAGACAGTACCTCATAGTGTCTTCTTGTCAAGCACTTCATGCTGTGCCTCTTAAGCATGTTTACCATTGCCATGAGTGCTCTGCATATTGGCCTGTTAATGATTGGTGCATGACCCCTCATGCCAAACTTCAAGGGTTGCATTTACACTGTAATACCTTTTGAGGCTCAGGCCCTACTTTGTGAAGGGATGTTGCCCCTTGATCTTGACTTGTTGTTGAGACTAAGGTCTCCACCCCACGAATGAACATTGACTTTGCCTGTAGGCTCTGTCAGGGTGCTTGGTCAGATTAGCACTGCAGCACTGCAACATGGTTGATGTCAGCCCCTTGGCAGCACTACAGCAGCTGCAGAATCTGAACCTGGCCGGCAATCTCATCCAGGAACTGCCCCCTGTCCAGGGGCTGGTCGCCAGCTGCCCTGGCCTGCACACCCTTGACATGCGAGACAACCCTCTGTGCAAATTGCGCAGCTACAGGCAAGCTTGTGAAAGAGACTGAACAATATGCATGCTATACCCGCTTGCTTGAGCTTGTTTGAGACAGACAATATCTTGCTGGCCCTTGGTGCCTGGCAACAAATGGCTGCTGTAGAACCAATCAATCTGTGTTCTGTCAAGATGTTGTCTTTACTTTGTTTTGTAGTCAAGTCTGCAACCTGCACGCCCTCAAACTTCAGGGTCTGAGCTGCTACAGGAAAGACATTGTTGGAGTGGCCGCACGGTTGCAGCATATGGATGGTACTCCAGTGCTGAAGCAAGAGCGCTTGTTTTTGCAGCGCCTGCACTCGCGCAAGCTCACTCGTGATGCATCCTTCAAAAGCGCATCAGGTGACGCTGGTGTGAGTGCCAGGCACATGCTGGTGAGCTTGTGCTTGCCACCTTGTGCGTGTCCCACCATGGCTGCCAGCCCTGCACAAAACCTTACACAAGTACTGACACGGTGCCGTTCACCACTGCTCAGGTCAGTGCTAAGAGTTTGGATAGCCCAGGCGCTGAACAACAAGTACATATACACATGGCATGCAAGCATTTCCTCATGCGCAATGCTTCTTTCTGAGTGTCATGCTGGTCATGCATGGATAGCATGGTCTGGTTGCTGCATCGTCATCAACTGTGTGACTGCTGCATTCTGGTCAATGAACCCAACTTTACCCAGCATCACATGCTGAACTTGATTCAACCTGCCAGATGTCAGTCACCTGCTAAATCTAGCATACAGCTGTGTATTGCGCCAAGCCCTTGCAGCAGGCACAGCCTTGCATAACTGCAGCTATAATGGCTTGCCAAGCTGTGTCACTCTCATACAGGAGGGCATGCCCAACTCCCTGGGCGCTACGCGCAGCAGCAAGCCTGTCACTGGCAGCCATGCAGCGAATGCAGCAGTCTCAGCCCCAGCGCAGCCAGGTCAACATGATCCTCAGCCAGGTCTGCAGATGATGCGCAATGAGTCAAGACATGTGGCTTCAGCAAGCAGCAGTGACTCAGATCGCAACATGGAGGGGCAGCTGACTTTGATGCAAGCAGCTGTGCCCAATCTGCCAGCGGACCAGCATGCATTGAATGACCTGAGCGAGCTGCACTCTCGTGCTGGTGTGGCAGCTGGCAGTCCTGACACAAGTGGCAGTGGAAGTGGAAGGCGGGCGCCACCCAGTAGAGCATCTAGTTGGGGTAGCAGCAGAGCAGGCTCAGCTGTGCGTAGAACTAACAGCAAACTCGCCAGCATGCCTGAGATAGACGCAGAATCCGACCAGCTGACATTGCATGGGATGTCTATTGTCTAGAGCGAGTTGCAGCATTCTGGCAGCAGATCACCAATTACGGGTGGGAGGACACCAATGACATGCTGTAATAAGTTCTGTAGGCTGTTACTGATTTATCAGCTGTATGAATGATGTCATGCTCTCAAGCTTGCTGCTTACACAGCGGTGTCAGGTTGTACTCAAACATGTGAGCAAAATCAAACAGTGGCGCAAAGATGAGTAGCTCAAAACTGCCTTGTTTTGGCTCTGTGCAAAGAACTCGGAATGTTGTGTACTTGGATGTCTGAGGTATCCTGTACAGCCAGCTAGTACCAGCTGTCTTGGAGATGCATTTCTGGCCATACACGCATAAGCCAATGTTGTGAAAGCACATGCTAGGGTATTGTGCTCAATCACTCCAGCCAGAGTTATTCATTGAGTGTGCAATCACATGTCATCAACATGTCACCAACAGCATGCTTGCGGTCGATTCCTCCTGTTGTGATGCTCAGTCCTGTAGTTGCAAGCTATAGGGCGCACTTAGCATCCTGGTCAAGAAGTCGGACTACCTCATTGTTGCACCTTGCTCTGCTCACGGTTGTGTCATATGGACAACCATGAGCGTGTATGCAATTAGCAGTACAAAAGCCTGCATGCAAGTTTTCTACTCAAAACAAGCCTGAGTGATGTCCCTCTGCCTTTGAGTGCCAGAGGACATGCCGAGCGTGCCTGGTGACACAGAAGATGAAGATACCATACTACGATGAGTCAAACGTATACTGCATTCCCAAACCCATATGCCTACATTGGCATGGGTGCATTCATCGATTTTTACTACATGCGTGGATACAGAGCTATGTACAGTGCCATGCTTGTCTGGAAGGTGTTGAGGGTTTGCTTCAGTCTGCAGACTGGTGCAGCATATGCTGCTCAGCACAAGCTGCACTGCAGCAGATATGTCGGCTTCGTGAGGGGCAAAGCAAGACCAGAACCATCTTTTATGCAAGCAAATATTTTTGTGAGCGGTGTAGGCAACTGCAGTGACCATTGGTGCACCAAGATGCTGGACATTTCAGTGCCACTAGTACTGCAAAGTGCACTTCATCATCTGAAAACTAAAGGTAAGGCGTTTGCTTGCAGCAGCAGCATACACAGAATAAGTGAAGGCATTATTTCTCTGGGCTTGTACCATCTCAGCACTGCCACGGTTTCTTGGCCCTAAAAGCAGAACACTTGATTTTGAATGATGCTTTAGATTAGCATAGCTAATTTGTTCAATGCCTTGGATCTGGTGGCATTCATTGAAAACTGTACACTTGTACAGTTTTCAGTGGCATTCATTGAAAACTGTACACTTGTACAGTTTTCAATGAATGCCCAAATATACTCAGCCCCTGCGCATTGTGACACACTAACATGTGGCTATGACAACTCTAGGTCTCCTGCGATTCTCAGCAGCATGTTTCAACAAGGATACTGCAAAGCCCAACAATGACATTGTGTCACATTCAAGAGATTTTGCCATTCCTGCTGATGCATAGATCTGACACTACATTGAGCATTTGCACTTGATGTTACACTGTGCAGCAGTTTGAGCCTGTCAAGCCTGCCCTTCTGCACCAAGCATGCCAAGGCTGAGCTGCTTCAGGAGCGCAGCAGCTGGTCCCTGCGTGTTACTGCCAGGCACAAATGCCTTCTCCTTGTGTGCTTGCAGCAGTTTGGTCTCAAAGTCATGCTGACTCTCAACCATGCCCTTTCTCCGAGCCAGATCCTGCTGCCTGAACTGCTGATCAGCGCCCCTCAGCTGCTGCATGCTCTCATCATACGCCTTGATGAAGTCAGCCTTGGCCTTCAAGTCGTGCTTGACAGCCTTCATGCGCACGCTGTTGACGCGGCTTTTGGTGGCCTCATACTGGAGGGCCTCTCGCTTGGAGCAGCGCTGCCGCTGGATGAGCTCCCGGGCTTGGCCGGCTACCAGGGAGGCAAAGCCGGTTTCTTCGACCTGTGAGGCGGCTGCGCCCTGCTGTTGCTGCTCAAACTTGATTCTCTTCTCCTCTGCTGCTAGGCGCTCCTGTGCATGCATGCCATCTGGTAAGGCAAGGCTTGCGCATGTAGACTGACTTGCGGGGTGACAACAGCTGTGAGGTGGGGTGAGGAGGGGGCAAGACAAGGAAGGGCGGTGTGTGTTGGGAGTGGGCCAGGACGGGTGGGGCCAAGGCAAGGGTCGTGGGGGTGGTGACAGGGAGCAGAAGGATTCCCAAAGACAGATCGGAGATGGTATTGCAGGTGAACCCTGCAGGGACAGAGGGGGTGAAGGGGAAGGGGGGGGGGGGGAGGGGTCGAAGATGGCAGCTGCGGGTTGTCAGGGTCGGCAGAGCTCTGGTTATCAACAAAAGCCAGGTGCAGATGTGCAATGACGCAGACACAGAAAGAAGAGGCAGGAACATGATGCAGGGAGTATTTGGATGCAGCATGCTGATGGTGGCGTAGGTGGGGAAGGGGGAAGAGGGAGAAGCATGGGGGAGGGTAGGAGAAGGTGCAGGGGGGTGGAGGTGCATGACAACAAGCAGGGACAGCATGAGTGCACGATAAACAATATCAGCGGTCTGCATGGGAGTACACAGCTGGGTGTATACGCCCACAAAACAGTGCTTGGACACAACATATTGCACATTTGATCACGTGTCTACCCCTGTTCTCCACAGGCACCAATTAAGAGACACAAAAGTAAAGGAAGTAAAAGGTAAGAACGTAAATGACCAAGCAAAGTGTACAGAGCAGAGCATATCTGGTGCAAGAATTTTACTCATCCCTGAAAAACAGCCAACAAATTGATGTTCAACAAGATAAACCGACCTTCTCTGCACGTGTTGCAGCACGCTTGGCCTCAAGCTTCTCATGCAGTTGCACTGCTTGCTCTTCTACTCGTGCTTGTGCCTGCAACAGGCATTGCTGATCAGTTGATATACATGCAGATCACACAGGTCACATTGGCTATGCATGCTACAAAACATCCCATCAGATCCTCCTCCCTAAGCCTCTGCATAGCTTTGTCAACATAAATCTTCTGAATCATTGGTAAGTAGTTGTCATGTTCATCCATTCTACGAGCAGCCCAACAAATGGCATGGTATTCTGCCAAGCTCAATCTTCTGCAATCTCAGACACATGTGGATCTGCTCAATCTTTCCCAATCTCAGGCACATAACAAAAACATATCACTGGGCACGCAGGTTTCTGCATCATGCAAAAAGCAGTGTGTCCACTGCAGATGAATGCGTCGTTTCCTGACAACAGTGCCCTGTGACCTGCTGCGTCAATGGCTTCTAGCAGTTGCAGTAAAGCAACCATAGTTGAGCAGTGTGAATCTATCATCAACAGCAGTATCAGCCCTAGCACCAAGCTTAGCAGCGGCAACATGCTCAGCACTACTAGTTGCTTGGCACTTGTCGATACCAGTCACGGCAGATATTCAAGGAACAGCATGAGCACTGAGTAACTGATAGACATATGTGATTTCATGTGCAATTATATGTACATCTGTGTATACACGTGTGCACATACATGAATTTACCAACAATAAGTATGAGCAGCGTCTCACAATAGACATTCTGACACATATGTGTGGCATTTGACAGACTTGATGGCGAGTGAGTATGGTGGCATGCTGTTGTAGTCTGACGTCACTTGAGTAGTCTGTTGTCTGCTGTTGTAGTCTGACGTCACTTGAGTAGTCTGTTGTCGTCTGCCCTGAGATGGTTCCCAGGACACAAACCAAGAGGCAAACAAGCTTACATATCAAGTTGGCAATATGAGCAAGGCGGCGCAAATGAGTTACGATGAGGAGTTAGATCACCAATTGATTCAGGACACTAGATACATTAGGAATCAACTAAGGAACTCAGTGATGATCAGGACTTAACTTGTGAATAAGGTGAATCAGATTAGGAGTTCACCTGGTGGCATGCAGCAGCCTGCTGCTCCTTGATCAGCTGGCGGCGAGCTGTGGCTTGCGCCGCCGCGATACGCCGAATGGATGTGATGTTGGCAGCTTTCCTGGCCAGCATGCCCTCCTTCTCTCTCTTCTTCTCAAAGATTTCAGCACGTTGCTGATCCTCTTCTCCCTGGCGCCCAGGGGTTCAAGCTCAGATACTGATTGCACAGGCTGCAGCAACATTGTCACAGCAGCAGCACAGGTGACATGCGCAGCAGTTTGCCCTGATTCTTGTGCACAGCTGCAACAGCAGAATGGATGCTTGGACTGATGTCAAGCGAATCTGCTGAGGATGAAGCTGCTGACATCAGGCAGGCGAGGAATGCGAGAAGAGCAGTGTGTCATGGAGCAGGGTGGTCAGCTGGCATACAGAAAGGACAGAACGGCTGACGAGCTTGCTTGCTGACAGCAGCAGAACAGACACAAGGCATACCAACTTTCACGCGAACAAAAGCAATGCAGCAAACAAGGCAAGAAGCATGACGCCAGCACAAATGCAGGCCAATGGGATGACACATAGAGCTTCATGGTGGCAGGCTGAGCGTTACAGTGCAACAACATTCAGGATCATCAAGTCCTGCACTTTTACCCCCACTCAACAAGTCCACCGTTGACTGAGGGCTAGTGGTCCTGTAAAATGAGTGGTGGCAGAAGGCAAAGGCACCTGATGGCGCTGTTTGGTTGCGGTGAGGCGCTGCTTGAGCTCCAGCAGGGACATCTCCTCTAGCAGGTTGTGCCCACCGCTCTCAGTTGGGTCAAACTCCTTATTTTTCCTTGGTATCTTCTCAAGCGCCCTGCCCAGCTGACAGGCACATCACTGACAGTGTGGTGGGCATGATGTGAGACGCATGTAACAGACATGTGTCATCAGGCTATGTCAGGTTCTGGGTATGTAAGGGGCTTATAACAGGCAGAAAGTGGACATTGTGTGAGACTTGAGTTCTCATAGTGAACTTGGTGGAATGCCTGCCTGCATACATTGATGACTGGAACACAGATGGATCCAATGCTGGAAGCAATAGCATGATGACATGGACAGAAGTACAGCCAATGCTTGAAGCACAAGGGAGAGGCTAAGGGTGTGTTTAGGCAGTAGTGAAGCATGCTGATGTGGCTCACCTACTGTCGCTAGTGCAGTAGGCAATGACAAAGTTTGGAGGGAAAGACCATCAGAACATCAAGGAACCATCAAGAAGACTGCTAGTTGCAAGAGTTGATGCTGTGCCTGCATGGGCTCCCTGGCATGCAGGATGCAAAGGAACTACATGAGCCAATGTTCCCAATATGCATCAACAGACTCATGCAAGCAAGTACACCAAGAGCTGCCAACTGAGCGAAAGAAGTTGAAACCGCGCGCCTCTATGGCACTCCTCACGCTGAGACCCAGCTACCCTTTTGCTGAATCCTTTAAGAAGATGGGGGACAAGCGAAGGAGAGGGGGAGGTAAGGGCAAAGTTTCATCTCTTTGACACATCGACACAGCACAAAAGGAGGGCCACGGAAACAGGCAAGCCACGAGTGTGAGCACAGCACACAAGCCTCAACCCTGTTCTTTCAGCATAACACTGCGGCCAATAAGGCCAGCAGCGGTAGACCAGTTCACTGAGCCAGCTTAGCTATAAGCCTGTGCTGGCTGTTATGCTAACAGGCAGCCCATGACCAGCAAAAGGTTTCAACACACCAACCTGAGCTGCAGGATGATGTCCCGCTTCTTGGCCTCTTCAGCAGCCAGCTCAGCAGCTCTGCCCTTGGCAGCAGCCGCTTCTGCCTGGCGAATGCTTTCTGCCCTCTCCCTGTTCTCCAACTCCAGCCTTTCCAGTGCTGCCTCCACCAATGCTTTCTCTGCCTGTATCTTGTCATGCTGCCTGCGGTTGGCCTCCCTCTCTTCTTCTTGCTGCTGCTTCAGCCTGGCCTTGTCTGCCTCGCCTTGCTCCTGCACAATGGGAACTCACACAAATGTGCAAACAGGCTGAAAGTCGGGGCAGTCACGCCTTTCGGTCATGAACTGCACTGGAGTTGCCCATTGGCTGCGTCACCACTGCCCAAGCGCTGCAACACCACTGCCTGTTGGCTGCAAAAGCACGACCTATTGGCTGCAGCAGTACTGCCTGTTGGCTGTGCTGTTTCACTGCCAACTGACTGCACTCACGATGACCATCATTCCTACTGGCTGCACTGCTCTGCTGCCTGCAATGGGTGTTGGTAAGGCTTTGGCAGCTGTCTCTTCTGAGATTCTGTGGTAAAGGCGTTTGGTGACAGCCCAGCATGTGACATGCTCCTCCCTACATGCAATCCCACCCCCTTCTTTGGCAAGCACAAATCTCAGCGCATCTGCACCAAGCTGTCCCATAATGCTGTGCTTCAGATTCCTCTATGTGTGTAGATCTGACAACCCTGGACCCTGGACATATTGCTCTTTGCATTTGCTGCAGTGCTGTCCAAGCTGGCTCACTCATCAGTGCTGTCACGCAGCCAATTGACAGAGTTGCAGCTTGTTGATTGTGACAGCTGTGTATGCCTGACTGTCATCCAGCTGCTGCTCTGGCGAGCTATACAAAAGAGGTGCTTGCGAGGGATGTAGTTGGTGCTGCTGCTGACACTGCTGCCGCTGCTTGGTGAGCTGACTCTGCTTGAGGAGGCTGTCTCAAAACAAGCTTTCGCAGCTGTACATGGGAACTGTCACAGCTGCAAATGAAAGTCACAGGCAGCGCTGGTACAATGGACTCCTGATTGCAACCATGCTATACAACCACCCCTGGATATATGCTACCCTGTCTGCTAGACTGTGATTACTGCACAGGCTGATGAAAGCAGTTGATGAACAAGAAGAGGGTGCTGCTGCAAGGTTCAGCAAGGGTGACAGTGCTATCTAGCGCCACAACCAAACACTGAGGAGTTGCTCACAGGACCAGAGGCAGTGCTTGTCCTCAGTGCAACGCCTTGGCTACCAAAGGTTTGTTGTAGCTTTTGACTCCCCTGGACGCTGTCGGCAGATACAAACCGTCGGCAAGCCAGTGTGGCGTCTTCCTAGTGATGCTCCAAACAGACTGCTCAGCAGACATGACTTGCCTCGCACATGCACTCAGATCCCCTTGAGCTTTACATTTTCGCACTGCTGTAGAGTCACCTCATCATTTGTATTCACGGAACACACCACACACTGCTAAGCCTAGTGCATACTACTTCACCACTAGTATGAATGGTGAGATTCACACTAGTCAATACACAATTAGCATCAAAATGACAGTTGTCAACATGACTACCCATGTGCACAGCTACCTTCCAACTAGCACCTGCATCAGCATGTGCTAGTTGCGAGCTACAACAATCACCGAACATGTCCAACAAAAGATCAACATCCCTGGCCGGCTGCCCACTGCAACAACACTCCATGGTGACTTCAGCAAGACAATTTAGTGCGCACAGCAAGTCAGGAGCAGAGGATGCAAGGTACCTTGACTTGGTGGCCTGCTTGAAGGTTGTCCATGACCAACTGGTGGCGAGCCTGCATGGCAGCCTCTTGAGTGGCAGCCATCTCATCCCGACGCTTGCGCACCGTGGCAGCCCGAGCTGCCAGATCAGCCGCTACTGCCTCACGCTGCCAGCTGTCGTGCTTTGAGCTATCCCTGAGCTCAGCTTCAAATCTGCATTGCCATCAGGTTTGAGACGCACATGTGTGGAGTTTGGCTGTTTGCCAGCGTAGCAAGTGGGGAATGCTTTGCTGATGCTACAAACGACCTGATTCTATTCTTGTACTTGTTCTGTCTCCAAATCATTCTGCACATATAGTAGAAGAATGCAAGCAATATGATAGAGCGGAAAAGAGGATTCGAACCCTCAACCGTTGCATTGGCAGCAGCTGCATGGCGCTGAACCCTTTGGGACAGGCAGTGCTGCAGGTACAGCATGATCCCTGGATCACCCGTGAGCCTCCTCAGGTGCAATCGATTGCTACAATGTCAATGTTGACCAAATGGCAGCAGCTGCCCATGCCCTGCTGGCAAGATCACTCAGCAGCATGCGATCGACATCTTTGCACTGCACAGAAAGGCACCTTTGGATCAACTACCTTTTGATCATTTGAGCCTCCTGCAGCTGCTTCCTCTTGTACAGGGTGTCTTCTCGGAGAATAGCTGCAGCATTGAGACGCACATGGGCAGCTGGGGGGGCTGGGGCAGGCCTAGGCTTGCCTGGATACAGCGTCAACTGCTTTGCCAGCTCCTCCTCTTGCTGCACGCATACACAAAGTTCCACCATGTTCTGAATACAGAATGTTATATACAAGTCAGCTGAAGCAATAAGCCCTGGTGCATGTGCACAGAATGAAAGAATATATAAGTGAAAAGGCTTTCTTCAATAGATGCAAGTTTTGTGTTTTGTTCCCTGGTGTTACATGGTGCAAATACATATTGGCTGCTAGAACCAAGAATGTTGCATGATTGCAGGGCAACTTTGTCTGGACTTTGGATGTCTACAAGTCCAATTTCTCCATTACAGTCTGTCCAATGATCCACATCCAGCTGGTTTTGTAACTTGACTTTCTGAGCATGAAGCTTGTCATCTTTACCAAAGACCACCACTGCATACGTCATGGAGTGTCCTTGGCCGTCTATAGTATTGTCACGCAAGCTGGTACTTGTGCTGGTCTGTGCCTTGATAGCTGCAGACTGCAAACTATCAAATTGTGCTCCATGAGCTATGTTTTGCATTGCTTCAGTGCTTCAGCTATTGCATGCACAAGCTATCTTGCCTATTGTACAGATAGAGCATGCTGTCTGCAGTTGTGGCTGGAAAGCTGCCTAACAAGTTGACATCTCATGGTAGGGTCCAAACTGCATAGGTAGCCGTGCATGTTTGCCAATGGATGTTTGCAGAACTTCATCCAGAACTTGATACTGAACTTGAACAAAAACTTTAAGAGTCATGGACAATGTTCACAAATAGACCTCTTGCAGCCAAAGCAGCACATGTATGTAGGAGTGATGAGAAGACTGGGATCAGTTTCTGCTACTTGAGGTTTGAGCAGATGCTGTTAAGGTTGGTCATGTGCCTTAACACTTGAAGCCTTACACTAGAAGCAATGTATCACAACGTACAGGGGATCGGCACCAGGACTGACTGCTGTGATTGGTAAGGCAGGTATGTCTGCTCATGTCAGTATGGACCCATGGCATGTAAATGCTGTGGTGTATAGTATAGCCCACCTGTTGTTTAAGGAGCTGTGTGTTTGTGGGGCGCTCAGAAGTCCGCAACTGGAAAGGTCCGTGCGCTGGATCAGTGAACTTCTGCAGCTGGTCATGCCGGTTGCGCTGCTTAGCAGCCTCGATGGCCCTCTCTTCCTTGGTGGGGCCCTGATGAGCAGCAGGGGCTGGCTGACTCCTGCAATGGAAGATGTCGTGTCTAAGGCTAGTTTGGGGGGGGGGGAGGGGGGTGGGTGGGGGGGTCTCTTTACCAAGCAACCTAAAGAACGATGCAGACTTGAACAAGGCCAACAAGCTCAGTAGACCTTGCTCACAACATGCATCAGGAGACAACTGAGTTTGGCAAGCCTGTCGCACACCGATGTTGCAATTGCGTTACACCTGCTGGTTTGTTGATGCAGAGACATGAAGCACAAGGATGGGCTTGCCGTGCCCAGTGACGTGAGGTGCTTGGTGGTAGTGAGCAGGTGCAGAAGACAGTCAGCGTCAACAGCAAGGCATGTATCGGTCTCACGGAGTCTGTGATTGTCATTGACTTAGCAATCCAAGACAGGACCCGGTTTGCGCTGCATAGGGGTGCGTGGAACAGGCTGTCTTTGTATCTCACAATGGGCAATTGGTGGCACCACCTCTTTGGTATACCAGGTCAGAGATTGTGAGGCTGTGAAAGCTGTACAGTTGAACTACATGTCATGCATGCACGAAAGAATGAAGGCAGCACCACACAGGATCACATTTTTTCCTTGAGCCTGCACAGGTTTGGGGTTGACATGGGTGCAAATACAGCTGATGTGCAGAGAAGGCAAACAGTCTGCTGAGCATACTTGATAGGAGGTGGCAATGGCTCCTCAATAGGGTGCAGTTTGGGTTTTGGCTGCGTGAGGTTGAAGGGCTCTGGCTTTGTTTGCTTGCGGTTCGCTGTGGCGCTTGTGCCAGTAAATTTGGCCGCTTCAGCCTCAGAGGCTTGAGCTGCAAGGTGGGCTTGATCATGCAGCTGCTGCAGAAGTTGCTGCAGCTCTGGTTGAAAGCTGACTAAATCTGCCAAGAGGCCATCTACATACTGTAAAACAATGCAGCTTATGAGCGGTGTACATAGATGATGCTGTATCAACACCCACACAACTGGCATTCTTCACCTCCTGATCGTATATAGCCAACCACTCATCACGACAGGAGGCCACAAGCGTGTCTGTGTCGGTGGCAAACTCCAAGAAGACCTTGATCTTCTGAGGATCACCAACTTTGACAATCTGCCTGCAACCAAGATACATTGTTGACATGTATGCGTAGTCTAACGTGACTTTTCGAAGCTCTGCTGCCTTGGGACCGCGCAAATGACAAATTAGCACCTGAACTGCTCAATCCCAAGCTCAGAGAGTCTCAACAGCACAAGGTAAGCATAAATCTTGTACAGCTCTGCATCGCCCCTCAGCACACTCCCACTGCGTGAAAGGAAAGTGAGCTACCATTTACAAAACCCTTCAGCTACTGCGCAGCCTTATGAGCTACCTGTTCTTCCGGTAAAAGGCATCCACAAAGGACTTCAGAAGAGCATGATATCTGGTTGTGCCGTACAACACCTGCTTAATGAAGTTGCAATCTGCCTCAGACGTCAGCTTCTTGTCGGTGTTGAATGTGTCAGCATGAGCGTCTAAGCTCAGTTGGCCTGGGTTGAACGACGTGCAACATTCTAGACAAGTGTCCATCAGCCCCTGGGCGGTGAGCTGACTCCCGGTTTCCATTTCAACAGCTACTTGCGCCATGACCCCAGAGACACGCTTCGAGCTGATTGTTGCTAGTGTCAGTGCAAAGTGCTACAGTGCTGCACGGAGCATACGCGTGTACGCTGCCCGTACTATAGCCTCTTTGTGTTGCTAGTGTCCCAACAACTTGAAGCGCAACTTCACGCGACCCCAGTGCCCGAAGAAAGCACACGCAGACGCACAAGAGGCGCCGATCGCCCCCTGCACTTATTTTGTTAACCTGCTCACGGTGATCTGTATCGCGTGCGTATCGCCAGTGTGGACTGCGCGTAGACTACGGATTGGACTGCGCTTTGCCAATTTTTCCTCTACACTCACGTCATCACGCAGCTTCAACCAAGCGGGGCTGTAGCCTAATCTATAACAGGAGCACAGCATGGCGAACATTCCTCGACCCCCCTGCTAGGGCTCCAGGCTCTAAAATAGATTTTAACACAGTCCATGCCCCCAGCAATTACGTTCCTGGTCTCGGTCGTGGTGCCACTGGCTTCACGACCAGATCTGATATTGGTCCAGCCCGTCCTGGAGTCGTTGGGCAGGTGTGGATGCTTGTCTTCCCTCTGCTTGTCTCAGCACTACTCTGGAGTTTTTCGTGGCATACCTGCACTGCACGCATTTGGCATCAGGGACTTGTACATACACTGTGGTGCTTTGTGCAAGGTGTGGCAACCGGTTTTGCTGGTGTACCAAGTGCCCACACACTGCAGGAGCCAGGAGCAGCTCCAGCACCAGTAAAGCCTCCACCAACAGATGATGATGCCCTTGATGATAGCAAGTTTGATGAGTTCATGGGCAGTGACGCTGGAGCTTTTGCCAGTTTTGGAGAGTATGACCAGGTATGTTGTGTCTGCTGCTGCTGCAGCTGCTGCTGGCATGTGCCTGCCATCGGAACTACCTCGACCCAAATGGCATGAACTGCGTGTGTCAGTCAGCATCAAGACTTACATCAAAGTTCTGGCTGATGAAACTGCAATGCCAGTTGTTTCTGTAGGATGACAAAGAGGCTGATGAAATATGGGAGAAAGTCGATGACTTCATGGACGATCGGCGGCGGGACCGGCGAGAGAAGCGTCTGCAGGAGCAGCTGGAAAAGTACCGTGCAGACAACCCAAAGATCACTGAGCAGTTTGCCGACCTGAAGCGCAAGCTGGCTGACATTGCGGAGGATGACTGGAACAGCATCCCTGATATTGGCGACTACACCATCAAGAAACGCCCCAGAACCAGCTTTGCCCCAGTCCCTGACACCCTTCTTCAGAAAGCAGCAGCAGAGAAGGAGACTGTCACAGCGCTGGATGCTCAAGCTGGGCTCAGCACGCCAGTCAGCGGTATGACCACCAACCTGACCTCTGTGGGTGAGGGAAGAAGAACGGTCATCGGCCTCAGCCTGGATAAAATGGCTGACTCTGTTTCAGGCCAGACAGTTGTCGACCCCAAGGGCTACATGACAGATCTTGGCAGCATCCAGGTCAAGTCAGACGCCGAGATTGGTGACATCAAAAAGGCACGAATGTTGCTGAAGTCGGTGATCAATACCAACCCCCGCCATGCCCCTGGTTGGGTGGCTGCTGCAAGGCTCGAGGAGGTGGCGGGAAAGCTGACTGAAGCCCGGCAGCTGCTACAGAAGGGGTGTGAGATGTGCCCCCAGAGTGAAGACATTTGGCTGGAAGCTGCACGCCTGCAGACGCCTGATAATGCTAAAGCAGTGCTGGCAAGAGGTGTCGCAGCCAACCCAAACTCAGTCAAGCTATGGATGCAAGCAGCCAGGCTGGAAGCTGATGACATAGCCAAGTCCAGGGTTCTGAGACGTGCCTTGGAGCGCATCCCCACAGCCGTGAGGTTGTGGAAAGCTGCAGTGGAGCTTGCAAATGAGGATGATGCGCGTGTGCTGCTGTCCAGGGCTGTTGAATGCTGTCCACAGGTATTTTGTACTGGATCACCATCCTTGCTGCTGTCTTGTTGTACCGGCCCACCTCTGTCACTGGGCTGGCTTGATGCGATGCTGGTCTCAGGGTAGATGCTGCTGCTTCTGCCCTGTAAACGTGTGTGCAGAATCTGTATCTGTGTACATTGCTCGAACTTGTGCCGGCATATTGGTGCTGGCCAAGTCTGCCTTTCCCAGATCTGGATTTGTCACAGGCCTGTATCTATGTGCAATGCGGCCTTGAACCTCATTGGCTTCTTGTATCATGTATCTGGCAAGACCACCCAAGTAATGTTATACACAGTACAACTGCTGGCGCTGCATATTTGCTACTCTCACTACTTGATTCACTGCAGTACTCAGTAAACTACACTCATGATTACACTGTAGTAGTGTCTACACTGCATTACTGTTGACATCACAGTGCTGTACATATTCCAGTACTATCTATACTCCAATGCTTTTTAGACCTCAGTGCTGTGCACAGCTGGATCTGAAATGTGTGTATGTGAGTAACGCAGCATGTGGAGCTATGGCTGGCGCTGGCTCGGCTGGAGCGGCTTGACAACGCCAGGAAGGTGCTAAACAGGGCGCGACAGGCCATCCCCACAGAGCCCGCCATCTGGATCTCTGCAGCCAAGCTGGAGGAGGTGCAGGGCAACCAGGTCATGGTGCAGAAGATCATCGAGCGCGGCATCACCTCCCTCAAGGCCAACAGCGTGGTCATTGACCGCGACTACTGGCTCAAGGTATGCGTCAGGACTGTGCTAGGTGTAGTACATGTGACGTGCAAATAGTCTGTGTTGTGCATATGCATGGTGTGTGGATGATGGGTGTTAAGGTTTAGGGTTAAGGTCTCTGGTAGGTGCATACAAGCGAAGGGGCACACAGTTTGTGGTCCCATTTTGTGATACTTCACGTTGTCAATGTTCCTGTCTTGACAACAACCTATTTCAGGTGTCCAATGCAGTCACCTGGAAGTGTTTGGTCAACCCCAATTGCTACCATCAAGCTAGCTGGCATGACTGTTGATAGCTTGGAGGCAGTTGAGGGCAGCAGTACTGTGCTGAAAGCCAATTTTTGGACGGCAAACATTCCCTGCATGTATTGCATGAAAGAGTCCGATGACCAAATACAGGTAGACATTGTAGGGAATATCAGGTCGTCAAATGCCTATGGGTTTACAGAGACTATTGGGGGGGTTTTCTGCAAATGCCTTTTCCCCAGCTTACCGCAAGTCAATGAAGCGGCCTTATTGTGAATGCAATTTAAGTATCATCAGTGTATGATAGAATTTTGTACCCAAACAATGAGTCAATCGATGAGTCATGCAGGAAGCTGAAGCAGCGGAGAGGTCACAGCCTCCAATGACTGCCACCTGCCTAGCCTGTGTGAAGGCTGTCATTGACCTAGGCATTGAAGAGGAAGATCGCAAGCGCACCTGGATGGCGGATGCAGATGAAGCCATCAAAAGGGGCAGCGTGGAGACGGCCCGGGCCATTTATGCACATGCCCTGGCTGTGTTCCCGGGCAAAAAGTCCATCTGGCGAAGGGCAGCTCAGCTGGAGAAGGCCAAAGGCTCCAAGGAAAGCTTGGATGCCATTCTTAAAAAGGCTGTCACCTATTGTCCACAGGTGTGGCATTTCCCTTTCACCACTACCTAGGGTGCAATGCTATTACCAACCTGGGTTTGCTTGTCAGTCATGCTACAAGCGGGTTGGTTCATGAATCAGGCTGTGCCCGGAGTGTCTTGCATTGCGTGTTTGCATGTCTGCTAAATAACCATGTCTTATCATGCTGTGCATGATGTGCTGCACTTGCTACTGGAGGGTACCCTGTCTTCTGCCATTGACCCTCTCAGAGGATCAAACAGTCTGCAGATATCAACAACATCACATGCAGCATGGCTGATCACGCCCACACATGCTGCTAAAAGCTACGACTTGACTGGACTCCTGTTCAGATCTTCTGGTTTGTCTGTGTGTTTCTAGCCATTCCAGTACCTTTACAGGTACTGTTCCATACAAACAGAGATCTCATGGCAGAACCTGCAGTGGCAGAAGCCCGGCTGTGGATGCAAACTGACCTCGCCCTGACCATCTGTGCAGGCAGAGGTACTCTGGCTCATGGCTGCCAAAGAAAAGTGGCTTTCTGGAGAAGTGAACCTAGCGCGCCAGATCTTGGGCGAGGCTTTCACAGCCAACTCAGACAGTGAGAACATCTTCTTGGCAGCATTCAAGCTGGAGTTTGAGAACAATGAGCTGGAGAGGGCTCGAGCCATCCTGGACAAGGCTCGAGCCTCAGACAGCAGCAGCACTCAGAGGGTGTGGATGAAGAGCGCAATTGTGGAACGGGAGTTGGGCGACGCTCAGGCTGAGGGCCGGGTCCTGCAAGAGGGCATTGCCAAGTTCCCCTACTTTGACAAGCTATGGCTGATGCTTGGACAGCTGGAGGAGCGTAGAGGGGCCTCAGATGCCGCCCGCCAGGTCTGTTCGTACTCTGCTGTTGTTATGCTCACCATTACTCTGTATTGTTATTTTGTATTGTTGTCTAATGTTTGATATGCAAATTTTAATTGATTATGTTGCTGCATAATAGGTAAAGGGATACTGGATGATATCCCCCTTGAGGCACTGCTTTGATGGTGGCACAACCGTGAGAAGGACCAGGCCAACATGGGTGCACCTCTGCTATCAGTTGAGAGTGCTGCTGTTTCATGGCCAGAACTCTAGTGTTGCTGCTGATTGGCACTCTGAGCTTCTCATTGTATTGCAAGTCACAGTCAGCCTGTTGTCAAGCAGCAAGGCACAAGTGCTTTGTCTGCATACCTGAGTGGTTTGTGCTGAAGCAATGGTATCATGCTTACTCTCCGGCAAGGCTTCAGCAGCCGCTTGGGCATCCTGTGGGCAACAGGTTTTGCATTGCTTGGTTTGAGGTCAGAAGGGGTGTGCTGGCAGCCTAGAGTGGTCAGGGGGCTAGTGAGAGGTTCAAGGGTGAGAAGGCAACACCCCATAGAAGTTGCAAAGCAGTGATAAGTAGCTGTTGCTGAAACAAGCAGCTGTCAATGTTGGGCAATGCAAATTTGCTACTCCGGGTCAGGTAACAAAGGGAAGGGAAGCTGACTGCCCTTCGAAAGCCTGACGTCATTTCCACTACTGTCATCATGCCCTCATCTGATGCCATCAGCACCAGAGCACGCAATGTATGTGTCTCATGCATGCAGGCATACCAAAATGGCATCCGGCGGTGCATGAGCAGCATCCCTCTCTGGCGCTCTTCTGCCCGCCTGGAGGAGAAGCTGGGCTCGGTGGGCAAGGCCAGGGCCATCCTGGAACAGGCCCGCCTGAAGAACCCCAAGCAGGATGAGCTGTGGCTGGCAGCTGTGCACACTGAGCAGCGCAGCGGCAACACCAAGGCAGCTGATGCGCTCATGGCCAAGGCTCTCCAGGTTTGAGACCCGCCTCACTTTTGCTCCTCACCCCTCTCCCTCACTGGTGCCCTTTCCATCCCCAACCTCCTGAGTTGTAATCTCCTTCTCACATCTCATCAGCAAAACATATCATACCTACCCAGTCGGCGCTGTCACCTGTCTCTGCCTGACCAACACCAACTCCTTTCCTCCCCCCCCCCCCCCAAACCTGAAGCTGTACAGCTTTATTCCCTGTGTGCTTGCAAGGCCTGGCTGCATGAGCAGTTTGGCATGCTACTTCTTGGCAGCAGCTGATGCTTTGCCAAGTTGAGCGGACTAGTCTGCATAGTTTGGGGACCAGGCACCACTTGATCTTACGAGTCATCATGCCTTACAACATGCTGAGGCTGATCCTGATCTACTGGGTCCAGCAGAAGTCTGCTTTCTTGCAGCAATTTCAGCCAAGGCTGTGTCCCATGCTGCACCATGGTATACATGTGCCCCTAGCATGTAGCTAGTAGGATTGAACAGGTCAGCAGTTATAGACTGATGTAGCTGCTGTGCTCTTTGGTCGAATGCGGTTGTGTGCGGTTGCTAGTGGCCTTGTGTTACTATGTCTGGTGCGATGCTGCCGCAGCCTTGCGTACAAACAGTGAGGACTCAGCTGTAGCTACAGGGGCACACCTACAGCAGAGATCAGGCAAAGCCTGCGCAGCTGGCCCATAAAGCAACACTTTATGGCGTCAGCAGTTGATTGAACTCAGCTGCAGAAGCTGAGCTGTTGCCTCTGCTGTGGGCGTCCTGTTGTCTGTGAGTTCATCAGAGGCTCACAGCAGAAATCAGGCTGAAAGAGTTCAGCCAGCTCTTTCAGGCAATCTGATGTGCAAGCATGAAAGCCAAACCAAGTTTTATTAGTCGTATGTGACAATTCCTGGTGCTGGGTGCGGCTTTCTCAGCAAAAGCTCAAGGAAACAGGTTTCAAGTTTGGGGGCTGACACAGGCTATCAATTGCAAAATGAGACCATTTTCTCAATGCCGCTCACATTTGCCAAGCTGACACATACCTGCTGTCTCACAACTCGGCTATAGCCAGCATGTGAGTGGCTCTGAGGAAGCGGTCCCATTTGGCACATCATCTATTCTGTCCCTAAACAAGGATGCCGGGGCAAACATCATAACCATTGTGCTGTCTCACAGCTGCCTGCATCTGCCAAGCTGACATGTGTATCTGCTTGTCTGCAATCCCTACAGTCGCCCAGTTGTTGCTAGGCAGTGTTACTCAGATGTGGTTATTGGGACTCCATATACTCATGCATTTGTGCTGGTTGATAGATCTTCTTTACAGCCATTGCCAGTCCGCCCCTGCTATCCAGCCATGCCTCAAAGTCATGGCAGATTTCAAATTGCTGTATGATAAGGCCTTCCGCTTGCTGGTCAGTTGGTGTGCATTGCCTGCTGTTCTGGCAGCTGGTGGCTTGCTCAGGGACGTGTCTGGTGCTCCACAGGAATGTCCCAACAGTGGCGCATTGTGGGCAGAGTGCATAGCAATGGCAGCACGTCCGCAGAGGAGAAGCAAGAGTGTGGATGCACTCAAGCGCTGTAACGATGACCCGCACGTCATTGCTGCTGTTGCCATGCTGTTCCAGAATGACCGCAAGGTTGACAAAGCACGAACCTGGTATAACAGAGCCATCACCCTGAACCCAGACATTGGCGACCTGTGGGTGCTGTATTACATTTTCGAAACACAGCATGGCGGGCCTGATATGGCTGCAGAGGTGGTGAAGAAGTGCGTGATGGCAGAGCCTCGGCATGGTGAACGGTGGCAGCGTGTTGCCAAGAACCCTAAGAATGCCCATGCATCTGTTGACAAGATTCTGAAGCTTGTCAAATTTGATATTGAGCATGAGGCAGCGCCTTAACCTGCCTAGACCTTGAATTTTGCCATGTTTGTGCACTTCCATGTTGCTGGGGTTGCTATATTCATGTATTGTGGGTGGTTGCTACCTTGTAGCTATACTGAGTGTTGCAGGCATTTGATTTGTTGTTGTTGCATCCCCTGAGTGTATAGTACTGTTACGCATTGTTTGTTGTTTGGTACGTGTTTCCACATCCTGCAGTGCCAGCAGCATAGTTAGCAGAAGAACATAAATCACCTTTAGGAAAAACCAGCAGAACAGTTCCTGCAGAGTAACCTGCTGTAACAGCCAGGCTTGGTGAGCAGATGTAAATTTGCGCTACTGGTCATGTGCTGGTAGCCAGCAGCGTGAACATGCATAATCAGGGGTCATGCTGGAAGTTGAGGCCTCCCTCAACACTGCTCAGTGTTGAGCAACTATGCAGGTACATGTTTTACCTTTACACATGGTCAAAACCCCTGTCATAACCCAACAACCAAAAGTCGTGATGGGGCCACATCTGGAAGGAAACACTCCGGTCTGACATTTGGACCGACGTCAAGACCTGTTAGCTGGACATCGCACATGGTAAACTTGCATATATCAGGCTTGATTACGGATGAGCAGCTTGCAACGCGAACTCGCAGTCCGTAAAAGGGTGTTAGACATGTGAGGGTAACCGCTATAGCCTCAGAACTGCTGCGAAAGGTGCTCACAGAGACATGCTGCAGATTTAACAAAACGCAGCAACAGTTTCCGAATGACGAGGAATGGTTCGATTATCAGGAGTTAGTGGAAGATCATAGTAAGATGTCTTTCCGTGAGGGTCAAGGCTGTGCAGCCCTTGATGCCTGACATATCCTGATTACATACAGTTACAAATGCAGTTTACAAACTGGTTGAGGGTCAGGATGTTCAGCAGACAGAGGCTGCTATAGAGCAGTATCGTAAAGCAAATTATGCAGATATTGTAGCAAATGACGCCAAAAAGGTATATGTAACTTGCGTGCACGCCAGGATGCACCTGGTGTACATTGTAACAAGAAACGCCATTGTGAAGTGTTTGCATCTACTATATTGCTTGCAGAGGGGACGAGCACAGCCCAGGATCACAGGGCCTGCTTTGAATCCAGCAGACTCTCCCAGGCAGCAGGGGCAATCGCAGCCAAGTGCAGCAGCTTACACTGCTGATCAAAGGTTTCATACTTGCTGTGCAGCAGCCTACCGCATTTCAGCACATCATACCTGCACCCAGGATACTGATCTGCATCAACAAACATCCCAAAAAGATTGTTCACAATTTCTGCTTGCTTACCTGTGTGCCACCTTTCTGATGAACAAGGCAGTTGGCCTTGATCCAGATAAATGGTGCACACCACAAGTGTTATATGCGGCTGCATTAGGTACTGCTTGGCCCAGACATGAAGCCCTAGCATCCAAACGCATCAATAGCTGTCAACCACCCGCAACTTGTGTAGGCCTCCTGGACATGCTCAGCCTCAGGCAACAGCCCCAGCGGCAGTCTCAAGCCAGCTGCCACACCCTGACGGTCAGATGGATGCAGCACAACGCCTGCGCATGGCTTTGGCCAGCGGCTGGACCCCAGATCTTGTGCAAAGGCGGTCACTTCAGCTGGCGTTCTGTAGTTTTTAGCCTACAATCGCTTCTCATAAACCTGCTGTGATTGCTCATTTTACTTGGGAGGATAGACACTACACTCAACTCACATGTCAACAATAAAAGTGGGTCAGCAGCATTGCTTGGCTGAGGCACCCTGCAAGCAGTTGTTATTTTCCAGCACTCACAGCATGGAAAAAACTGAGTTTGTCACAGTGTCCTGTACATGTGACATATGAGTCATTTGCATCATGACTGCAAGCGGGCACAAGTGTAAGTGGGAGAAGCTGTTGAAGCGGCAACCGCCGAGCTCAAGCACAACGCAGCTATGTTCAAAGTAGGAGACACGATAGTAGTCATACCTACATCATCACACGTCTATTGCACAGCAGGGTCACATTCGAGGTCCTTTCAATCTTTTCAAAGGGTCGTTGTGTCAATTATGACCATTTGACCAATAGTTTGAAGTAAGACAAATTGACTGTTCTGGGTACCCTCCTGGGGCCAACGAAACAAGAGTCCAGTTCAATGAATTCACATACAAACACAAATTGAATGCAATCATTGATCAATAGCTTGGTGCATCATTCATCATTCAGAGTCATAAATCAGCATAGCGTGTGTATAGTTCACTTGTTCAAGAAATGTCCAGTTCCAGCAGCAGCAGCAGCATAATCTTGCGATCTAGTTGATAACTAGACTTGCGAGGGATTTGGATCAGACCATAGGTGCCTTTCAAACATCGGGTCAATCCGCTTACAAAATTTGTCAATAACAGCTTCAGAGCCTTGGCCCGTGGCTTTGTTCTCCCCTTGATGACACTCACCTCTTGTTGGCTGGCAAAAGCGTGGAAGTCTCGTGCTCTCTCTCCAACAAAACCCGTCAGGTCTCTGCGCTCGGTTCGGTCCCTGATGTACCGAAAAGTGCTGCCGTACCTGCAGCGTGAATGGATCGACTGTCCACTCTTGCTACCACTGGAGACATCGCCGGTCTCCAGGAGCAGTGACTTGACACGTCCCTTCACAGCCACAGCAGGAACCCTGTCTCTGGAAGGAAGCTGTGTGCGAAACAGCCGCTGATTCTGGTCAGTTGAAGTCCCTGCAGTGGCTAAGCTGCCAACTTCCCCCCTATCCTTTGGTCTTGCCGCGACCTGCACAGCAGCAGCTCGTTCTGGGCACCTGCACATCCTGAAGTGACTGAGATCTCGAAATTCCCCCCCTGTCCATGGTCTCCACGTACTTGCAGAGCAGCAGCTGAGTCTCTTGGCATCTACTCAATGTACAGTGGCTAAAAGCTCAGAACCCATGCTGTCCATGGTCCAGCACAACCTGCACAGCAGCAGCAAGGTCTGGGCACCTGCAATATTGCAGTGGCTAAGGCGCCAGATTCCCCCCCCTGTCCATGGTCTGAAGAGAATGTGAAGCAGCAGCTGGGTCTGGTCAGCTGCAGACACTGCAATAGCTTAAATGCCAAGACCCTCCCTGTCCATTGGTCCCGGAGCAACCCACAGCGCAGCGGCTGGCTCCAGTCATCTGAATGTCCTGCAATGGCTCTCACTCATCGCTGCAGGGATTCCACTGCAACACTGTACATTCCCCCCATTACTTTAGTGAGAGCGTCCTCGCCGTCACAACACACAGAAGGGAATACTCAACATTGAGTAAAAGCCAACTTGACATTCTTATGCATACAGTACTCATGAGTTCACAACTCATCACTCACAAAACTGTCTAGATTGCGCTTGTGCTCACTTGCATCAAGCAAGCAACATATGCATGCACAACAGACACACACACTACTAGCATAGCTAATCGCGCTTTCTAGGCGGCCCCACGTGGGCCGCTTAAGAGCATCAGCTTTTTGCACAGTAGCATCAACACTTGCACTCTCTGCTTGCGAGGCCTGTCTCGCTTCTTGCCAGGCACCTTAGCAAAGCAGTATCACTAGGAATCAATTGAGACTCCCTTGCAGGCGGCAGAGTCAACCTGCCCACACACAGGCAGCTGGCCTATCCTGCGGCTCAAGGGTGTCCAAGAAATCCTGCACAAGTTCAGCAGCATTGGCAAGGTCACTGTCACGGAGCCATTCACTATGTTCAGACCCCATGCCTTTCCATGACACACAATACTTAAGCTGACGCTTCTTCTGCTTACCACGCGACCTATCTCTGTGAAATAGCAATTGCTGAATTTCACGCTCTTCCTCACCATCAAGCAACACAGCGGGGGTTGGAGAAGAGACACGTCCACCATCCTTATATATATGTTTGCAACAGCAAAACTTGACATACAGGATGAATGCGACTGATTGATGCTGATAATGACAACTCATATGCCACCTCACCAACACGCTTGATCATTTCAAATGGGCCCAGCCATTTCTTAGGCAACTTCTTCGTTGTTGCCAAAGGAGACGGTTTGAGACCCTTTGTAGACAAAAGAGCAAACTCTCCCACCTCAAATGCTTCAGCGCGGCTTTCTGCATCTGCAGTTTCACACATGCGTGCCTGTGCATATGAGAGTGACTCACGAGCTCTGAGCTCAGAGTCCTTCACCCTCCCCACAAAAGTGTCTGCGGCAGGCAGCTTGCACACAACATCAACATTGATGGGACTCCTGCGACAACTCGAGGTGCATTAAAAATAGTAAATAATCAAACTCGAGGAAATATTCGATTTCTTTTACTCTGGCCGACCTCAAGTATATATAAAATCCGAGGCACTGTTTCAATGTTACATTGAAAGCCGTGCGGTAGCAGAGATCAACCATCGATGTCACGCATGCGCAGCTGTATATACTCAGTGTGTACACACATTACATGTCCACACAGGGGCCTTGCCGCATGGCGTGTTACACACAAAGATCAACAGCAATACTCCATGCTAGCTCATCCAGTCAATAGCAGTCAGCTAGTCAATCCACACTTTCAGCGCTAGTAGAGATGACTAGCCCCCTTAGCGCTGGACCAGAAGCTGGATTTTTGTACACATTTGCTACATCTGATTGTACCATTGTGCCAGCAAACAGGAACAAAGGCTGCAGCTTTGGGTTGGGCCATTCAACCATGTCACCATTCACAATCTTCACAAAGTCAGACCACGAGGGCAGTTTGAACTGCAAGCTTTCATTTGCACCTCGCTGCATCTCATCAAAAGCTTCTGCTGTGATGATGCTGGTATAGCCGGAAGCTATCTTGTGCGATCCTAGCAGCTTTTGCTCAAAGAGTTCACCCTCCTCCCCAAATACCCAGGAATTGCCAGGGTCATCCATTTCTCCTAGCTGGAATGTGCCTTGTGACAGCTGTGGCAAGAAGTTATGGGGAATTGTGACTGGCACATACAAAGCTGCAGCACTGTTTGACTGTCTGTCTTGCAGGGAAGCTGTGATCTGCTCTGATGGGTTGCTGCTGAAAAGAATTTTTGGATCCAGGACATACACTGCAGCACAGCCATTCAAGTTTGTTGAGAAATCCACGCCTGCAGAAAGAAGACGTGATAGTTATATGCACTCGTAAGCCAATGCAGCAATGACAGGCAAATCTATGAACTGGACAGAGTCTTCACTGTAAATTACCGAAAGCTCACGCACAAGGGCAAGCATGCTACATACAGTACAAATGTGCTAACTCGCAAAATGGGGTAGCTCAGAAGCTGACGAAGACACAAGTATAAGTCGCGGCAAGCTGCTCTGCAGCCGCTTGACTAACGCACGGCTACCTTGAACCGTGTGTTCTGAAGTGCTGAAGCATCGCAGTCCGCCATAGCACAACTGCGGCAGTGTGTGAGCGTATCGCAAGCGGGTCATCCACTTGGAGCACAATGCTTTTGCTGCCGATTAAGTTAATGCATCATGCCTTGAGGCTACATGGCTACAGAAAGAAGAAGAATTTTATAAGCTTCAACACAAAGCTGGTATGGGATTGAGGATGAAATATGTGTCAGTACAGTCATTGACAATGCCGAAGCTCTTTACCGACAGGCTCTTCATCAAGTTGACCAAATGCTGCAATTACAGCATCAGGATTATGTGTTGGCACCTTATCTTTCAGCACTTGAAAAACTTCAAAAGCCGTAGACAAGTCAGCAGATTCAGATGTGGTTGCCATGGTCTCCATGTAGATACAGGCAGATTTAAACTGTTGGACACAAAGTAGATAGGAAGCAACGCTTTTGTACATGTCTTGTTTGTGCTTCTGATACAGCAGAAGATGAACATCATATTATATTTTGCTTTCCGTGACCCCAGGGTCATTGCTAAGTTTTTACCGCAGCACTAGTGGCAAAGCTCGAACCTCGAGGTACCGTACTAGTGGCAGTCTCTCATCTCCAGCTGGAGCTATTGTTGTCGAAGTTCGTCAACATGAGTGCACAAAACCAATTTGATTAGATGTTTGGTCAACTTGGCCCAACGACCCTAAAATGAATGAATGAATGAATGAATGAGTGAATGAATGAATGAATGAATGAATGAATGAATGAATGAATGTTTTTGATTAGTAAACCTTTACTTTACTAACTCACAAACTCACTTTAGGAGTTTTTAGTCACCTGCACCTGTCCGTATTTAGTTTAACTGCTGTATTACGTAATATACATTGGTCCTGTGAGCCTTTCTGCATGTCTGCGTCAGCGGCTTTCGTTCCCGTTCTCGGTATATCAACCACCCGGTGGATGCCAACAAATCTCAGCATGAATTCCGAAGAGCAGGTCGCTGTTTTGCATCAAATTTTCCCGCAGCAGCTGGGCTGGAGCCGCAACTGCAGTCCTCGTACAGTGGAAGGTCCGTTGACATGGGTGCAGCCACAGGATCGGCTGTTGCTACGCTTTCGCAAAGGTGAGATTGCTGCGCAGCACATGCTGCTCTCTGCCGTTTCGCTGTGCCTGCAAACTGAGGTCACGCTGTCGGTGTGTAGAACCTGCCTACTGCCTGGGGCGTTGTCAGCTGACGGTTGCCATGGGTACGCTTCAATGTTGACGTTTGGTTCCCTGTTGCAGAAAGCAACGTCGAACCTCAAGCGCTCACTTTTGCCTCGCTGTCATGATGTAAGTCACTTCCCTGGTCACATCTAGTTCTGTGACCACCTTTTTGACGTCACATCTGGTCCTGAGACCAGCTTTCTGACGTTAAAACCGATTCCTATTTGGTCTTGTGATCACACCCAGCACATGATCTCGTTTGTGTGACAAACAGGCAGCAGCCGGTCCCTCTGTGTCAGCAAAAGTGCTGTTCACAGACTGCAAGGACGACCTCCACCAGAATGGTGTGGACAGTTCAGAAAACGATGACCATTTAGCTAGATGGAGCTCAGCACCGCAACCTGCAGCAGACAGTCAGTGCCCAGAGGTAGCCACAAGTGGTTTCGGCCACACACCTCGGTGGTTTATGGCTGATTTTGCAGTTGTTTTAGAAATCAATGCGGCAGCCAAATTGAGCCGTGATCACCACGCGTTTTCCATGGCTAAATGCATACAGAGCAAGCTTTGCATGCGCTTCAGGTCCTATATATCGGCACTCAGCATACGTTGACCTTCTTTGAACGTCTCCTGACCAACGCTGCAGGCATTTGTGGCTCCTATCAGCCCTCTTGCAGCTATCCAGCAAGCAGCCAGCACACTGGGCAGCAGCCTTGCATGGATGGGAAACTACTTCACTGAGTTTGTGGCCGATGTAGCTGGTGATGATGATCGTACAGATGAGGAAATTGCCGAGGCTGCAAAGCAGAAGTAGGTCGCGGCCAATGTTGTTCAGCTATACATGTGGATGCACCCCTTGTCTGATGGATGCTGCAGTCTGCATGTGTCAAACTTCCTCATTGAGTTTTGCCTGGGGTCTGGGCAGGACCTGTGAATGCCTCCGCTGCTGTTGGTCAGATCCTTTTGGGAAGGCAAGCTTCTTTGCCAGGGCTTGATCTCTGCACACTGTGCCACCCCAAAGCTTGTGCTGCCCCGCAGGCAAGCTGCAAAGAAATCCAGCATGGAGAATCAAGGGTCTGTAACAGGCGACCTGGCACAGCCACTCACACGGCGGCATAGTCGCAACAGTTCAGGGGTTTCAATGGGCAGGGCAATGGGCCAGGGGCAATCTACCAGGCTGGATAGTGTCTGGGATATAAGCCCGAAAACAACCCCATCCAAACACTCCATACATGAGGGTGGCACAAAGTCAGATGATGTTGAAGATGATGAAGATGTCAAAAAGGATAGCTGAAGGAGCTGATGGCATGGTGTGTTACAATGACGAGTACGAGCTTGTCATGCAGCAGATGCTGTTCTGTCTGCCTGTCATGGCAGTGTTCTTATGTGAGCAATGTGGACAAACATTGATATCAATGTCTTTCAGAGTACTAGTGCAGGGATGACAAAGGCTGCACACACGACCAGGTGTGTGCATCTTGCTGCAGCAGTCTATTCGGCAGTCTGCAGAGTGATCTACACAGGATTCAGTCATGTCAATTTGTGGACCTAGCCAAGGTGAGTGTGGTTTACTTGTGCAGCCGCCATTGAAAGTAGACCACTTTCGCACACATACAATGGTAGTGGGGCTCACTGCCGTTTGTTTTTGGAGTGCTGTATACTATATATTTTTGTATTGAAAATCCCTGTCTGTAGCTGGACCCATGAAACTAACAACTGTCCAGGTCTGGTGTCTTCCAGAACTGTGTCTCTTAATCGAGTGTTCCCTTGTTATGCAGTTGTGCTGTTGGTCTCCTGATAGACATGGGTTCCTTGCCAGCGCTTGTTGTTCCATGAGTTGCTTAGTATACACAGCATGGCCAAAACTTGAGCACTCCTGATTGCCAGTGGTGACGTTAATGTGATGCTGCATATAGTCACATAAGTTTATTTCGCCTTTCAGCCCAGCTGAGCAGCGTGTTTCTTTGCCTGAAATTGAGCTTGACCCTTGGTCGCAGTGCACGTACTTCTTGAAAGGCTTCTTCAAAGGAGTTAGCATGACCTGCTGCAACTAATGCTGCGCACAGTACAACAGTGCTGCGCCCATGCCCGTGAGCACAGTGTACATACACAGGCCGGCCCTCCTGTCTCTGCTGCAACAGCCATTTCACACCATCTTCTACCAGCTGTACGTCTGGGCCTGCAAGTCACATACCAACAGAATGCATGATGCGATAACAATGGTCCGACCTGCTGACACTGCATGACTGCATGCATTTTTCTGCAGCTCTCACAACCTGCAGCTCAAAGACACTGCAAGGTAAACATGGGCTTGCATTGCTGTGACAAGACGCTGTTGTAGCTGGTGTGATGGCTATTGACAGTTATTGACGAAACCTGTATGTTGTTGCATCAGGCAGCACCAGCAGTGTGTGGCAAGATTCTTTCAGTCCGTGACATGATGCACACAATGTATGTGCCCTGTGAGTGAAGTTATGCATGCGCCTGCAACATGGGAACGACACACACCGTGAGTGTCCCAGGTTGGCAGACACAAGTAGGTGTTGTTGTGACGGCGCGGTAGCTCGCAGGTGCAGTCAACAACGGAGGGGTTGCCAGGCGGCATCCATTGTTGCGATGATGGCCACCCTCCTATGTACCTGCAGACACAGTTTCTGCTGAGTACACTACCAGACAGGTTTGTCTGTGGTGACTGATGACACTGGAATGTAGCTGGCATTCCTGCATGAATCCTGCATGCATATGCAATTCCTTGCATGCAAATTATGTGCAGTGCAGTGCACTTTGCACTGTTGTGCTCAGCATACATGTCATGGTGGCAAATTGCAGAGAGCTTTGTGATGTGAGTCATGACCAGGGTGCGGCGTGAAAGGTTTTGGAACAGGGAAATTTGATGCATAACAAAGGGCAGGTGTGTCTTGGAGTGCACTTGCAGACTTTGCAACACGGCAAGCATCATGATGTCATATCTGTAGAAAACAGCTGCTGGAGCATGCTCGCATGGTGATGGGCAAAGCAAACTAACCAGCCGCCTGTAATAAGAGTCCAGTGGGTTCTGTACTGACCCGCCGTTGAATCCACAATTTGGTCCTCAAGCCTGCGTGGTATGGGTATAGGAGCAGCAAATTCCAATATGGAATATGTCCTTCTCTTGTCTGCAGTGCTGTGAAGGTGTGAAACACTGCTGGTGCAGTGGGTCAGGAGTGCTGTCAGCAATGTCCCTCTATTGCTGCGCGTACCTTGCTCAGAAGTTGGGTTGAGTGCAGCAAAACTGGTCGGTAGTGGCAATCGCAACAGCAAAACCGACAAGCGAGATATGCGCCAATGCCAAACAACAAGGCAGAGGCAACTTGTGCCGCAGCAAAAAGGTGAGCTTGCAGGAAACACGGAGACTGCAGCCACTACTCCAGCCAAATGGATCCCCATTGCAGGCTGTCCTGTTGAAGCTGCTCAAAGCAAGCAAAGGTTAGCTTCAGTCCTGGCTTCTCTTGGCGCCACCTCTTCTTCCTGCAATTTCTTCCTTTCGTGGCTGTCGTTCGCAGAGGTGTCGTCGACTGGTAAATTGACCACCTCGTGTCTGATCCTGTCGATCATTCAAGTGTGCGATCGCAGTTTTGCCTTGTGTCTGAACAAAGTGCGTCCGTTGTAGGTCAGAAGCCATATGCAACGCATGCAAGGGCTGCAACACTACAGGTGTGCCTGTGGCCACAGCCCTTCAAGGCCGGGTCGTTTTCGCAACGTGCAAGTAGACATCTCCGTACAAGGTCTTCGAACATAACAGCGACCGCGACACCTCACACGACCGACGAGCGGGATACAGGTAATCACTTCTCCGTTGATCACGGTCGTCTTCCGCTGTGACGCTGACAAGTGACACCTGACTCACTGTATTGTATGCAACAGGTAGGAAAGCCTCTTCCTCATCCCCTTCCAGTGCAGCTTCACTGAAATCAGCACAAGACAGCACAACAGACGCAAGCAAGCTGCGCAAGGCTCAAACCAGCAGGAACAGCAATACAAAGCCCAGAGCCGGTCAAAATGGAGCATCACAAAAAGCTGCAAAAACACCAACGAAATCAGCAAAATCAGCATTGCCTCATACCACCCCTGCGCCACACATCACAGCTACTGGCAGCAGCAACAGGTGCCTCCAACAAGCAACCATCAGCTTCCAGCAAGCCTGCCGAGGCTGTAGCAGCAGTACCTGACAGGCGCGGCGACAGAAGCGTTGTGATGCCATCCACTGCAGCAGCACAAGCAGCCAGTGGTACTTCAGTCGCCCATGCAGATTCAGCAGCGGCTGCTCAGGCTGACAGGCAGGCAGTTGGTGGTGAGCGCACATTGCCCCTGCACCTGCTGCTGATGCCAGCAAGATGTCGCCTGCTTGCTCATTCCTTGCCACAGTGACGCTGTCAGACGCATCATGCACACCAGTCAGTTAGCAAACTGATTGTGAATGAATTGGCACTCCAATTGTGCCGCTTGACAGCACCATAAATGTGATTCACCACTGCTGCATCCATGCTTTGAGTGCACCTCCATTTATGCTGGTTTAGTGCATGCGTTTTGCGCAATCATGAGGTATTCACAACATGGTACACAACAACAGAGTTGGCAGCATTAAGCACGTGCAAGCGTAGCAAAACAGCTAGCAAGAGCCCAGTCACAGACAGACTTGAAGATGTTCAACTAATGCTGGTGGTAGGGAGGTGGATATGATGGCAGAATGGCAGCTGCGCCTTACTCTCGTATATTGGTCTAGGGTATGGTGCCATGTGACACAGTCATGACATATCTTCAGCGGCAGGGGTCAGCTTTACTGCATTGGCAGACTATAATTGCGTATGTGCAGGTGCTCAGCCAACATTCATCATCCCAAAGGTTCCCGGCTTCCTTCTCAACCGCGCGGTTTGCTCATCTACCGCTCATGCTCTACATACCAGGCATTGATGGCACAGGCATGGCAGCTTCCCGCCAATTTCCTGGCCTCATGGGCTCCTTCGACTTCCGGACCTTCAGTGTGCCTCTAAACGACAGAACGCCTTTCAATGGCCTTGTTGATATTATCAAGTAAGCACACATGTCTATGCAATCTGATGTCAAGTTGCCATTTCCGTTCCTGCACAACTCACCAAGCCCTTTCTGCAGCAACAACAACGGTGGCTGTGCAGAATTAGGAGTTAATACATTCATGCAATGGCGTTTGCTCAGGTGCAGCTCTGCCTGATGTGTCTGAGCAGAGGTGCATTCCAAGAATACTTCATTGACACTCAGAGTTACAGTCACTGACGCGACAAGGCATGTGCCCATCAAGCTTGCAGCCGCCTCCCGCTACAACAGTAGCAGCATCAACCCAATCATCAATGCAGTACATATCCAGAAGGAAAAGTCTTGTCTGTCAAATTTGCTGCAGCCCCCCCATCACAAAGGCAGCACTTACATGCTGTTTGCTGTCCTTGATTGCAGTGCATACCTGGAGGCAGAAGTGGACATGGACGATCCCGACCGGCCTGTTTACCTGCTTGGCGAGTCCTTTGGGGCTGTGCTGGCCCTGGCAGTGGCTGCTGCTAAGACTGAGTTGGTGGATCGCTTGGTGCTTGTCAATCCTGCCGACCTCCTACGAGAATAGCATCTGGCCACGCCTAGGCCCTGCCCTGGCCAAGCTACCAAATGTGCGCACCTGTTGTACTTGTGTCATTGTGGAGACTCATGCACAGCAACTCTCATGCACAACAAAAGACTCAGCGGGCTTGATCGAATGCTGTCTATGGAAGGTTTGTTGTTTGGTAGAGAACGTGTTTCATCAGATGTGGTAATGTGTGGGCTTTGAAGTGAACAGTTCATCCAGGTTGATGCTCATCAGACAGCAGCAAGAGCACATCAGCTCCTGGTTTGATGCACTTAGCTGGCAGCTGACTCAGCGCTTCCCCAGCCCTCACTGCTTGGTACACTCGCTACGTAAATAGATGTGTCAGCAACCCCAAGTTGTGTGGTGTGACACATTGTCTCTGAGTATTGTTGAGTACACATAAACTAGCCTCATCAATCTCTTTCAACCACTTCGTGCATCGACCTCGTGCTGATGCATTGCAGCTGCACTATAACCCAAATCTGTGCTGTTACAGGCTGCTTACAACGCCATCCCATATGCCCTTTCACCAGTGCTTGGCAACCCTCTGGCCATGGCTGCGGTCAATGTGGACCGCTCAGCTTCCTTGCCTGCCCAGGTGAGCAAACCCTCCCCAGCACTTAGAAACCCCTCAGGGTCCTTGTCAGCAGTATGTACCCGGAGAAATACCAAATGTTACTATTGGCTGCATCAAGTGCTCTTTGTTGCACCCTCAAGTGCTCAGTGAAGTCACTTCATCAAGCTGTTAGTGTGACAAGACAGCAGTTCAGCTCTGGAATGCTACACAATGAGCAATGCTGGCAGGTGCTGTTGTCAGGTCAGCAGTCAGGCAGCAGGTCTGCAGGTCCTGCTGCAGACCTGCTCAGCCATGCAAGGATTTGTGCCAGAGCTGCTAGTGCCTGTGTGATACCAGATAGCCTGCTTGCTGCAATCAGTACTGATGGGAAGCTACGTGAAGGACATGTGTACATTCCAATTGTTTGCAAGGCTAATTGAGGGCCAGAAAGTGCAAATTTTGAGCTGTCCAAACATTGATGACCCCAGCAGCACTGCTTAGCCAGCCACAGCTGCCAGCATATGTGCAGGCGCACACTCTACTCCATGCACATGCACACACTCTTTTCCATGCCTACGCACGTGCATACACTCTTTTCCTTGCACATGCACACACAGTTTCCCATGCCCACGCATGTGCATACACTCTTTTCCATGCACATGCACATGAAAACACTTTTCTCCATGCACATGCACACACTCTATTTCATGCTCAATTTCACAGAACCCTGACATGCGGGTCTTGTTTATGAAGGAGCTGGCAGAAGTTTCTGTTGTAGTTCATCCTCACAGCCACACTAGGGCATGTACTGTGAGGGCTGCGCATCAAGGCCCCTTCATTGGTGTGTGCAGGCTGTACAGTATGCAGAAGGTCTGCAGAAGCTGATACCCCAGCTGGGCTACTTAGCCAAGATCCTTCCGCCAGCAGTGCTGCAGTGGAAGCTGGAGCTGCTGAAGGAGGGAAACCAGGTGGTGAAGCCCCTGCTGCCCAAAATCCAGCAGCGTGTCTTCCTGCTGACTGCTGACAACGACTTCCTCATTCCCAGCAAGCAAGAAGGCCTCAGGCTCAAGAATCTGCTACCACCGATGTCGGCATAAGGTGCGTGCCTCTGTGGCTGCATCTTGCATGCTTGGGCTGACTACGACCTGGTGTGTTTCTCCTGGCTACATCTTCGGTACCATTCATTGTGACACACATGGGCAGGCAAGTGAGAAATACATGGTGACCTTAATTGTTTGCCTCCACTGCAGTCAGCCTGTCTAAGCTTCCTCATGATGTGGCCATTCAGGCTGCATTGGGGCTCCTGTTGCACATTGCTGTGTGCTGTACCAGATGCCACCAGGTTCAATAACAAGGACCACTGCAGCTGTTGCAGGCTGTGACAACAAGACTGCTGTGAGAGCCCGTTTGCATGCTGCTGCACCCTTAAGGGTAGATCTGCAAGAGTGACGCGTATGTGTGCAACTACTTCATTGCAGATCAAGCATGCATGCTTCACATGTATTCTCGGAATCGCACATGTCAATATCAAGCCAAAGCAGTACCAGCAACACATTTGTTCAATTGCCGTTCAGCCTTGCAAAACAGGACCTGCATCCCTGTGACTGTCACATCACCTTTTTAGGGTGTAGATTTTTGCATTGAATGGTTTCTGACCCCTTTTGACTGTTCAAGAGACAAAGAGAGCAAGTAGACAGGAATGAAGCAGTGCTGGTCACCGTACACACATCTTGTTGATCTGTATAATCCTACGGATCATTGTCATAGATCACATGATACTGCATCTAAACAGACCAACCTTATCAATGCTGTGAAACCACAAATGCATGGCTTGCAGGTCTTCGAAAATGCCAGTCATGCTCTGCTGCAAGAGGCAGATGTCAACTTGGCCAGCTGATGAAGGAGCTAGGCTTCTATGTCACGCAGCGCCACATGTCAGCGCCTGTCAAGAAGCGTGGCAAATCCTCTTTTGGTTCTGCTGCCCCCATTGAGAAGCCCACCATTGGAGAGCTGGACTACTACTGTGAGGGGTGAGCGCTCACTCAGTGATGGTGCTGTCAGTGCACCTTGCTTGTGGCTGCTGGCGCTGCACTTCTCGCTTGTTGCCTCATTATCTTTGTTTAAGGGTGAAACGGCAACATTGTAATCTGTGAGCTGCCATGATTCATTAGTGCATGATCAGTAGTTCATGATCAGCAGCAGCACTGCCAGGACACCTTTGGCCACATCAGCAGGCAACAGAGAAGCTGAGCAGGCCAAAAGGTGGTGAAACAGGATTTGAGAATGCCCACAGAACATGCAAGTTCAGTGTTTGGGAGGCCCCAGCAGAAGCCTTGCAGGGGTTTGGGGAGGGGGGGCTGATGCTGCATTGTACAGCCAAGCAAACCATCACAGTGCAATGATCATGCCATCCGCTTGTAAGGGCATGTCACTCCCTGACAAATCCAGAACTGCAGACTGTCATGCAAACCCAAGTTGCATCTATGTCAAGTGCAACCTGAGACTGCAGAGCACTGAACAACTTGAAGGCGCTTCAGAGCCCAGTCTTCCTATCCACAGCAGAGGATGGGCGGGTCCAGCATGGGTGCGGAGAAATCCCCTTGGACCGCCCCCTGCTGCTAGTCAGCAACCACCAGACCTACGCTCTAGACATTGGTCCTCTCATAGAGGGCTTACTGCGCCAGACTGGCCTTCTCCCTAGAGGCCTCACACATCCTGCTGTCTTCCAGGTGTGCTTGCTTTGCCCACCCAAACAGAGTCCTGTCCTGCAGCCTGTTGCTGTTGCCCAGCTTTGTTTATTGCCTTTGGATTCATGATTTGAGATGTTGGATGTGATGCCACCCAGGTCCCATGCTTTGTTGTAGTTCCACACTTGTCTTGTCATCTTTTGTGACAGCAGCGATGCAAGTCTTGATGCTGCAAGTTATGATATTTGCTGCTTTGTGTTTGGTGTGGTATCATGCTGCGACGCCTTGTCATGCGCTGTGAGTCGCACATACACATGCTGCATAGCATCTGCGAGCCATGCCTGCATTAGAAGGGGCCCCTGATTCATCCCATTCCCCCAAGCGCCCCGCGCCCCCCCCCCCCCCCCCCCCCCCTCAAGATGAGGCTGCTTGGAACCGCCCTGCCTCAAGTAAGCCATACTTCCATGTCACTGGTCAAGCCCTTGACTGCCTGCCAGGGTGTGCAAGGCATTGTATAAGAAACCAGCAGCAAAGCAGATGCTCAATCATCGCTAATTGGCTAAATGTGCTGCTATCTTGCAGGGTAATTTGGAGGAAAGAAAAGATACTGCAGATCCACAGAGCAATGTGTTTGGTTCCCTGCTGACTACCTTTGGCTCTGTGGAGGTTGGGGGCCGCAACTTCTTCAAGCTCATGCAGAATGGTGAATGTGTGCTGCTCTACCCAGGAGGTGTCCGAGAAGTATGAATCCCCTTTCAACCTCCTTGCCTGGCTCCGCAAAACAGCTGTTGATTTCTGACATGTCATGTACAGGCCAATTGCTGTTCACAAAGCAATCCAGTGCTATGGTCAGTGTACATCCCCTGCAACTTGAGTGCACAATCTTTTTTCAATGGGTCAATCAGCTTTGTGCTACAGCAACAGCGCCTGCAGTCTGTCATTCACTGGGTTGAGCGCCCAGCTGGCAGTGCAGGCATACAAGATGCGAGGGGAGGAGTACAAGCTGTTCTGGCCCAAGCAGCCTGAGTTTGTGCGCATGGCTGCCCGCTTTGGCGCCACCATCATCCCCTTTGGCGGCGTCGGCCTTGATGATGGCTTTGACATGATCCTTGATCCCAGGGAGATTCGCGCTATCCCGGTGCTGGGCAAATGGCTGGAAGACAATGCAAAGGACAAGATTCCCCCAGCTCGGCGGTAAGTGCTGCAAACCGTCTGATATGCACATGCATCAATGGGTCATCATTGCAAGCAGTAATCTGTCAGCAAGCTTCCTGCCATCATCGAATGCAAACCTCATTGAGTAAACCATCCTTTGGTTGCCGCAACTAGCAGCAGAAGTTGAACTGACACAGCGCTGAGACATCCTGATGCTCAAGCAACCCCTCCTTGAATGGAATGTCTAGCAACAGGCAGAAATTGTATCGTATAGCTGCAGCCGAAACTCAGCAATGCTATATGCATGCAAGCACAGAAGCTGGTCACATGCTTTGCAAGTCACGGTGAAACCACAGAATTCAGAACTTTGCTTGGGATGGCATGTACAGGGGCACTTCTCGAAAGTCAGACATGGAGGAGCTGTTTATACAGCCACTGCCACTCCCTAAGCCGCCGCAGCGCCTGTATTTCAAGTTCCAACAAGCCAATCAGGACCTGTCCTGAGGATGCCAAAGACCCCATTAGAACTCAGCAGATCTATGAACAGACAAAGAGGTCGTGTGAGGATGCCATCAGCTACCTACGTGTCAACCGTGAGAAGGACCCCTACAAGGAGCTTTTGCCACGACTGTTCTATGAACGAACCTGGGGAGGAAAGCAGGCTCCCACATTTCCTTTAGAGTAGCAATGCAGCTTTGTTCCAGACCTTTTCTGCCCCATTTCTGTACTGCTAGTATTGTCCTTGTATGACAATGTGTTTGAAGCATAACTATTTATGTTTGACCCAATTTCACACAAATGAAGTATAGACTTGTTTTGGTCGTGCTTGTGATTCAGCCTCTTTGTAGCATACTTGATCAACAATATACCCAAGATGGTTTTGCTGGTACTTTGCCAACGCTTCGCCTTCACTCACATGAGCAGCTTTCACCGCTGTAGCATTCGAGATTCTGAAGCAGCTGACCTTTACAGCACCTTTTAGTGTGTGGACAATTGCCACATGGCCTGAAGCTGCTCTGGTTTAACAGGACTTGATGTAACACGATAGGCGGTGCAGGCGGTGCTAGCCACTGTCAAATGACTTGCTTATAACTCAGTTCTATTGCTATACACAGCAAGCTTCTAGACTACCTTCCACACTCTAAGCTTGAGCAGATTACTGCCCTACCTACCATTCCAAGCATGATCTTCATCACTGCATAACACAGACACACGCTCACCAGCACATATGTACATTGCCACTCCCTATGTACATGGCTATGACAATCACGTCATTCTTGTCAAGGTGCTTAGCTAATCAGATTGTAACACCCTACTATGATACAAGCTGCATCAAGTGCAGCAGCCACACAAGTTCCACAATTTATTTGGTAGGCTCCACAACGCTCCCAGGTTGCACCCCCAATGTCAATACAAAAAGAGCTGACAAGCACTGGTTTGATCATCTTGCCAGTTCAAGAGCTGACGCTGTCCATCTCTTTCTGCCATCTGGCACAATGGACTTTGGACTCAAGAAGATGTCGAAAAGAGCTTGGCAAAAAGCGTTTGACTCGACTCGGCAGGCTAGGTGTTGCCGAGCTGAACTGGGAGAAACCGGGCGGGTACACATCTGAGGTCAGAGAGCCATCAGCTGCACAGCATGTGTTAAGTTATTCAGTCTGTCTTCTTACCTGCCTGATAGGCATTGTACAATTCTCTCGCAATGCAGTGACAATGCTGCCACTCAGGAGGTGTCAGAGCAACTTTTGCTGTCTAATTTAGTGTGCACAGATGCACAGTTCAACTTGTGTGTGGGAATCAGGCTGTACACATACACCATGCAACAGACAACAAAATTGAGCAGACAGGCAGAGCAGTAAAGAACATAGCGGCATGCATATACAGCCAGAGTCAAGCAGGAAGTCCCTTACTTGACCATAGCAGTGGAATCACACTGCCTTTTCCAAATCCTTTGTCATCAAAGAAATTCATGAAACTCTCGAGAACTTCCTCGCCACCATACTGCTTCACATTAGGCACCAGATTTTCCCTCAACCCATCCTTGAATTGAGTGCTAGTGATGTCACGTAGCATGTGTATTTGCAAGACTTTGCGGAAGTGTCCTTGAGCCAAGGCAGCGCAGACTGCGTTTGGTGTTTGATCAGGAAGCTGAGTCTGCTGCAGGGCTGCTTCAGCCGGTTGTGCTTCCACAAGTAGAGCAATGTTGTACACCTGCAGGCAGGAAGCATCTGTGAATTGTAATGCGTGAATATGAGCAGCTGCATGCTACTTGTTGCCCACAGAACCATACTGTAGCCACCTTGAAGCCCATAAAGCCAATCTTCTTGGTTCTGGTGCCAGACCCAAGGTTAGCATACTCCCCTCCTTCCCAAAACGTCTGCATTCTGTGTTATAGAAACGTCACCTCGGCCGACGTCGCCACGACTGCATTGGACACAGATTGTCTTGCGTTTCCAACATCTGCAAATGTCGGCGAGCAAACGTAGTGCCGGATCTCGGATCTCGGATCTTACATGCAATGGCTGAAAGGTCAGTCGGGGGTTCACTCAGACAAGCGCTGCATTTCTAGCCGCAATTGCCATAGTGGCCTGAAAGTAATGTCACGTGAGAGGAGCAGCTTGTGCAATTGCTCCGCGACAACGAGGGCTGACGTTATTTTGCCGTTTGTTGCCGTCATTTTGCCGTTTCGTATTCCAAGCACAACGATGTCGACCTGGAATTGGACTGCGCATGCAGTGCGACATCTGGCCTTCGCCATTAGGGGCTAGCGTGTGTGATGTAGCGGCACTGCCCTCGCCCCGGGCGCCTCTATATCACTCTTCAGTCTCATGCCGCAACGTGCTTGCCTGGTGATTACAGTGTTTGCAACTTACTGCGCGTTTACACAGGCGAGTAGCCAACCAGTGTTTGACAACATATCAAAGAAATGTCAAACCGCACTGTTTGGCCTCGGCAAGCATCACCCGGCCGGGGATGCTGTACTCAACCCAGATCACATGCTGTACTTTCTCCATATACCTCGAACAGCTGGTCGCACGTACGGGGTCTGCTTTTTGAAGCAAGCTTGGGCTCCCTCAAGGAGATGTGCCAAGTCATATGATGTCTTGAGGCTGAACCAAAGTGTCCCGAATTGCGGCCTGCTTTCTAGCCATGATGACTACAGCGTCCTTCAGTATCTACCAAAAGATGCAGCTATTGCAACACAGCTCAGGGACCCAGTAGATCGAGTACTCAGCATGTACGAATTTGCCATAGAGGTGGCAGCCCGATATTGAACCCCAATGCTACCCAGCGAGATCCTGGCAAGATGGACACCAGGAAAGTTTGGCCATGGTCCATTTTGGCCCCCTTCATGCAGCAGGAGCTGGAAAGAAGTGTAAGCCTCCAAACTGGTCTTGCATCAGACCTATCATTGCATGGACCATGTCAGGCAGAAAGCAATGACTGCAGGCTGCGTCACGGCGGGATAAAGAAGGTGAGATCGCGGCTGGCCTGACAACCTGCCCTGCACTGTACACAAAACTAGCTTGTGTTTTGCCATCGCTGCAGACACAGACACAGCTCCCCTGAACCCATACAATAATCACTCCCTGATTTCTTTGGCAGACTTCATTGAGCACCCCCTTGCTCAAGAGCTGGTCCACAATGGACAAACCCTTCAGGTCAGCTCTGGGCAGTTTAAGATTGGCCACACGTATATTCATGCACTACAGAGTT
>JAYKYS010000221.1:0-54298 GCA_036924285.1 Asterella californica | reverse complement strand
TCGAGCTGGTTAAAAGTTGCTCAGTTTTCCCTCTACCCCTTTAGATTTGTCTTACTGTCTACAAATTGAGTGTCAGTTGCAAATAAAACTGTGTCTGATGTCGCTGTTCACGGTCATAACGAAGCTAGGTGTAGCCTACATATTCTTGCCCTTGAAAACTTGAGCGTACGTTTTTGTAGTGTCAGACATTTGCATCGGAGACCAGCTGGCATAAAGGTAAGTCCATGTGATCCACACACAGCTGCTGGTCTATTTACTTACATGATTGAAATTTTTACCTCAGCAGTGCCTGCAGTGTAAAAGTATGCCTCCTGCTTGTGTTTCCCGCTTTCAATCCATAAATACACAGCGTGTCAAATTTGACAACATGCATTTGCCATTCAGCATTTGAATGTGCAAGTTACCATATCTACAGCATGCTTGAGTATGCAAATACGATACGCATTCACACATGTGGTGTGTTTTTCTGCATCAAGCTTTCTGAGTGGTAACTAATACTTGGGAAATTTAGTGCTGGCACATTGCTTGCACATGCAGTCCCATCGTCTAGTAAACGAGATTTGGTGTGCCGAAAACAAACTCTGTAGGCTACAGAGCTGAGCATCTCATGCAAAAGACTAAGTCAACATAACTGAGTGAGCATACTGATTGCCATGAGTTGATGTATAACCCTCCAACATGTGACATGATAGATGGCACTGACATCAGTGTAGTTGTCGCCATAGTTTCCCAAGCTATCCTGCATTCACTTGGCCACAGATTGCTGGCTTACTATGCGTTTCAGCCTGTTGAGTATGGCAGTTGTTTCGCTTGGTCTTTAGCAATCAGCACCAAGCCCGCTATGACACCAATTGCACCCAAGTCCCATATGCTGGGCTCCTCTCCAAGTACAATCACAGCAAGTACTGCTCCAACAAAGGGTTGCAAGCACTGAAAGGCTGCCACCTGCATCAGCACAACATGCTGGTCCATGCATGAATGATGCCTTTGGCAGCCCTACGTTGCATGCAACATCCAAGAACAGTATTACACCCAAAGATAGGACAAGAGAAAGAGCATAAGCCGGTCTTGGCTTGCCATCCCGCAGTACACATAAGTGTGACTGGATGCTACCTGAGAAGCTGGAAGATACTGAGTGGCCCATGTGACCACATAGTAGCCAATGACAGAGCAGACAACCACCCAGTAAACTAGCGGCCCCAGCATGATCCTCGGCATCTGCCAGTCCTGATGATCAACAAAGGTGAAAGCTGCGACGCCCATACAAACACCGGCAACTATGTATGCCCAGGCAGCAACACACATTGGAGGGTATTTCATCACGAGCTGCTTGGCCGTGATGAAGTATACAGCCATTGCGACTGTATTTGACAGCAAGCAGATGTTGCCGAGTAGCATTCTGTGGCCCTCCGCTGCTGTGTGATGCTGGCCGCTGACACCACCGACCACCTGCAGAGATCACTCTGGTGGAACTGTGACACAGGCTGAATTGGCATGAGCTTGAAGGAAGTGTTGCACAAGGTCAAGACACATTGACCAAGTCAATCAATACACCATATACGCATTTGGCCTGGCAAAAGCAGCTTCCGCAGGTGCTGACTTGAGCACAAAGTGAATGTGCTACGAATGTAAAGGGCAGCCAACCCAGGAGCAAAAGTACATCATGAGGCTGAACATAGGCTGTAAACTGCAGGCTCGGTACGTGAGTGTTTCCACTGGCAGACACATATGCTGCTTACCATGCTCATGGATCCCAGCACAGCTAGACCAATGCCGAAAAACTTCTGCACAGACCCAGACTCTAGCTGGAGGCAAACTGCTAACATAGCTGTGAACACTGGGATGGTCGGCTGCATGCAGGTGGCAACCAAGACCCCTGACAATGAGATGCCTAAGATGTACATCAACTGGTTGAAAACAGGCAGACTCCCAGGGCCGCAACATGAAGAAGGTCACTTCGTTTTGGAAGAATTCCTGTAAACATGAAACATGCTTCATTGGTCATGAGGCATCTGAACACACAAGAGGGTGTACAGGAAGATAGCAGATTTGCACTGCCACAAGCACCACTCACGTGAAAAGCCCCAAGCAAGGCCACACATAATTGGCCCAGCAACAGCTTCTCTGACAAAGGCATATATGATTGGGTGAAAGTGATGCCCACGAGTTCCATCCACTGCCCTCAGCGCGCGCTTTAGGTAAACAGAGCCACAGCAAAAGGCTACCTGAGTGATAGCCAAGGCAAGCTGACACTTCCAAGCCTGAACGGGAGGAGCTGCATATACAAGAAACTACAAGCTTCAAGAGCCAATACATCCTGTACTGCACAGAAAATGCGGTGCATTATCCTCACGTTTTGGCCGTGGGGTGTTAGGACTTGCTGAAACCTTGGCCAAGTTTGGCCTCGACGTTGATCCGAGCGATTCTAAATCCAAGCTATGCTGCTTTTTGGATCGCAGAGGACCCGGCTGCTCGGTCATTCAATCTGATCAAGTTTGCATTGGCCCGAGAGTCGGACGCAGATGATCACAGCTTCACGCATGCGGTCAAAGCATAGCTAGGTCAGGCAGCTTGGAGGAGCAGATTCGACAAGTTCACAACTCATGACTGTTCATACGGCAACGGGGTTCGCTTGATCTGAAATCACTGCAGTTCTATCAAATGCGGAACGCCGCGTTGACATCAAAGCGCATGTGGTGGTGCGTGGGGGGTCCAGTGCTCGATCAAACAAAACGGAACATGCGCGTGCCGTGCTCTCCGTGTGCCTGTACGCTAGCCTAGCTTGATCGCAGGCGCTCCCGGGTGTATAGATGTATGGGATTAAAGTCGCTGGTCGGTACCGGTATCCGTTGCAATTGCATTGCGAAGCTGTGTAGGTAATAGTTATCCTGGGTGTGCGCAAGTTGGCGGACCCAGCCATGACAGCCAGCCTGCAGCCAAGTACAGAGCTTCTAGAAGACTTATGTACCCGCTTCATTCTCAACGTACCTGCCGAGGAGCTCGAGTGCGTTGCAATCTGGAACGCTCTCAGCTGCTGTCCTTTGTCCGTATATGTGTAACGCTTGACTGATCTGCCGTTCAGGTCGTTCGAGCGCCTGCTATTTTTGGTCGAGCAAGCACATTGGTTCTACGAGGTGCACGTTTGGCCGGTTGTTGTTGATGCACATGTCTCCTGAACGGATTTCCTGAAAGAACCCTTGTCTGACTTACGTGCAGGATTTTAGCAGAGAGAAGGACCTCAGGCTTCGATCATACTCACTCAAAGAGTTCGTTGCACTCATCTTTAGGTCTGAATCAGCGCTCTCTACCTGTGTTCACACGGAATCATTATAGCAAAGCATGTGGATCCCCTGTAAAATCTGTGCGTGACAACATACAGTCCATTTTAAATCTTGAAACGTTGCAGGCAGGTACCTGGGTTGCAACCTTTCCAGCACCAGCTTGAGGAGATTTACTGGCGTTTCAATGCATACAAACAGACAATACCGACTATGGGTGCAATCATACTTGACCCCTCCATGGAGAAGTGCCTGTTAGTAAGAGGCTGGCGCTCAGTAGATGGGTGGGGTTTTCCCACAGGCAAGATTAATAAGGATGAAGCTGATGATGCTTGTGCTGTGCGCGAGGCAAGGTGCAACAATGTCTCGCTAGCAAGCATATCCTGCAGTGCCTTGACCTGGCAGACTTGCATGCAGAAGTATCCTAAGGTCTTAGCGCTGCGCTTGCTGCACACGGCCGTGAATGTTTGCAAGCCTTGTGAGCATGAAAGCAGTTTTGCCTGGCCACGATGACGTTTGGCAATTTGTAAAGGTGCAACGGACCTAAAGGTTTTTGGCATGTAGGTTTTAGAGGAAACAGGCTTTGACGTTGGATCCCGCCTCAAGACCAATGATTACATTGAGGTGCACATGCAAGAGAAGCGCAGCAGGCTGTACATCATACAAGGGGTAGGTGTGCTGTACCCCTTGTACCCCCTGAACAAACACCAGATTGGACGTTCACATTTGTTTGCCTGTGCGTTAACATACGCTACCAGCATGACACCAGGGAGTACTATTTGATGGATGAGCTTATGTTCAGGTGGAGGAGAGTACTCCCTTTGCCCCCATAGCACGCAAGGAGATTGGAGCGTTGGCGTGGCATGTTGTGCATGAGCTGCCCATGACTAAAGAGCAGTCAGCTCTGGTTTGCTACTCCCCTTGCATCGCTGGCACCCCCACTTGCATGCACCCTCACCTGCATGTGCTTGTCACATGCACCTGCCACATGCGACCAGCACATGCACCTGGCACCAGCCCCAGCTGTCAACCCTTCTGCCAGGGTTTGTTGCTGACACATGCATCACCCTGACAGCACAATGGTGCATTTGCCAAACATAACTACATTTGTGCAGCTTCATTGTAGCGTGGTTCAGGGCTTGCATCATATTTCGCCCAACCACCCCATGTGACATCGAAAGGCACCATGATGTTTCTCTGTGCCATAGCATTTTTTCAGACAGCGCACCTGGTATATATACTGTGTTCAATGCTGTGTACCGTGACCCAGTTGCGATCCAGCACTTCCTGCACTGTTCAGTGACAGAGCCCATTGCTCTGTTTCTTAGGTGTACCATACAGAGGCAGGCACTCGCCACAAGTTCTTTCGTGTGTACCCTTACGTCAAGCAGCTGCGGCGCTGGATCAAGAACAAGTGCAAGGAGCAGAGCAGCAGCAAGCACCCAGTTGCATCATCGCCTGGCAACAGCACTGCAGTCAGCAGCCAATTGCAACAACCACACAAGCAGTTGCCTGCTGTGCCTGCAGCACTCCCTGAGGTAGCCTGCGGGCCATCCCAACCAGAGCAGAGCCAGGAAGGCGATTCTCCTTCAGCAGATCTGGAAATGAACACCACAACAATTGGCGTGCGAAAACCAGCTCCTGTGACACACTGCAGTGTGCCTGAACAACCTGGCCAGGCTTGGCTGACGTTTGCACTAAACAGAGAACAGGTGCTGCAGCATCTGACTTTCCCAGCACTGCCACAGACAGCGCACTGATTGCTGTGCTTTAGTTGTTGTAGATTGCAAGGTGGTCAAGCTCTTGGATAGGTTTACGTGTGGCTTTGACATCAAAAAGCAGGCAGCTGTTGTACCAATACTTGCGTTGCAAGCATCCAAGGTGTGTGGCAAGTCAGACTGCCCCTTACAGACAAATAGGTCAATTTTTAATCTGTAGAAGTAATCCTGGCTACATTACATGCTATTCACACTGACAGCAGTAGTGAATATAATTGGAAGGCTGCTGCCAGCCAGAGCACCAGTAGCGTCCTGCAAGAATACTGTGATGCTAGATTGATCATTGCTCATATATGCCTGTTAGGGCTAATGAAAGTGGCCCCAGTATTGTGGCTGATTATCAACAACTCGTTGCAGCAAGCCAGAGTCCTGACTCAGTGTAGTTACACTGATCAATGAAGCAACAGCTATGCATGATCAGCATGGCATGCATTGCACGAAACATGTATTTCATAAAACATCATGATATTGTCGATGGTCATACAATAATCTGGCATCTTATGTTGCAGATTAGAACTGTGCCCACCAGCACCTTGATTTTCTTTCATGGCAGAAACGGCAGTACGGGGTCAGTGTGTCTGAGCTAAACCATGTCTGGGAGATACTCTGACATCATCTGAACTAGGCATTTGCAATACACCACAAGCAGTGACATGTCCAAGGCATGACACCACTGAAGTCAACAGTCTGTCCTAGCTGTGCAGATAGCTGTCTTTCCTGTGTTCCACAGCCTTCTGATTACTTGAAATGCAAGTACATAGCCAGGTAGAAAGCAAAAACCAATCAAGGCCATCCTCCACCAAAAGCAAAATGGCGCAGCATAAAACTGGAACACGTCGAGGGCATCAAACCAACCTGGGCCAGCAGTACAACATGCTGTGTACCAAATGCACAGTGAATAGACAGCAGCGCCATCTTTGGTCTGCTGTACATCTGAGAGAAGCCTGAGGTGTCAAAGGTAAAGGCGGCCGGGTAACGTTTACTGTCACAGCCCATAGCACTGCCAATGAAAGACTCTGCATAGCCCACAACTGTTACACAGCTGGCTTTAATGCTGGCAAGGCAGTACTGAAGATAAACAGTCTGCACTAGCATGGATCCTGGACTGAAAGCACTGGTCAGCAGTAAGCACGTAGAGGGATCCAGTGATGGGCAATCAAGTCAGCCAATGTGCTGAGCAAAGACTGCCATGCAAATGCGATCTGTATGGTCACCTCAAACAAAAATTGTCATTGAGCAATAATGACAGTGAATGCCTAGCACGAAGCACATTGCGCTGCATTGCTACTCAGACTTTACACATGGATGCACACAAGCAGCACATGCAAGACATCCCACGCCTTGTTGCGGCCACTTCTGCTGCTCTGAGACCTGACTTGTTGCATGCTGTTATTGCTGTTACACAAGAAGCCTGAAAGTCCAAGTGAGCGCATGTGTGCAGCACATGCAATACACTCAGCCAAGTGCACTACAATTCATGCAATACCTGACTGCTGCAGGATCTGCTTTTGTAGAAGCTTTGGTGCTGAAGGTGAGCTTGCAAGGCCCAATGCATGAAACTGAAGATCAGAACAGTGGCCAGTAGCGCAGCAAGATTTGGCAGCACGCACAGCTGCGCTGGAGGGCGCCGCAAGGTGAGCTGCAGTGCTGTTCTCCTCAAACCAACTACCATTCCCAATGTGATGGCCACAAAGTCAAGCGTCGACCTCTGCACATACAATCTCTGTTTGAGAGACAGTCCCTGTTGCGCCTGTGAGATCTGGTGCATGTGTATCATACATGCAAGTGTGGCGGCTACGTGCATTTGTGGAAAGCCCTGAGCGCAGCGAAGGACAGTGCAGCACACAACCGAGCACAGCATGGCATGGCCCAACACACAATAGCGCTGCATGCAAAGTATGGTGATGTATTCAGCAGCTGCTACCTGCAAGACTGAAAACTCTGACCCGTCAACCCTCCAGGCCACATTGGCTGCCAACTGCACCAGCAGCCCATATGCCACCAGATACTGCAACACGAACATGATTGAATGACTGTTTATTGTTTCGCTATGGATTGGTGTGTATACCTCATATACATTGTTTGACGTATGCTAGTTGGGATCAGGTCCTAGCTAGGTGCAATGTGTTACTTGGTGACCACTAATGATGATTCTGCCTACTGAAGGCAGTCACTATGAAAAGATGCAAGAGGTATGTCAATCAATATCTGAGGAGTGTTGCATCTCAGTGGGTGCCCAACAAGTCAAGTCTGCATTCAAAAGGGGCAGTTATGTACACAGTGGTAACGCAGTCAAGCAGACAGTGCAATTTGAACCATGCAAACAAGCAATTGGAATGCTCCCTGCCAACGTGGAGGACAGGGTGTGACAGCAGCATCCACAACACTGTGCAGCTGAAGTGATAGAGTATGTCTTCTGAACCTGGAGCAATAGTTGACTGCATACCTTGATCGATGACAACCTGATTACTATTGCAGACCTGGTCTCACGCAACACTGTCTCTACACCTGCAGCAGTTGGAAGCTGTTGTACTCTGTCTCTCTGCGGCCAGGGCAGTGACACCAGCACTAAAAGCATCATCTAGCCAGGACTCGATTTCATTGGTGATGCATGTGTAGCAATATAGCGATAATCATAATTTGTAATGACCAAAGATGCTGAAGGGTCTAGTGGGAGCATACACAGAGGCACAAGCTGTTTATACTGACAGTGTCAACAACACCAGCAGCCCCAACAGTGTTCACACCCAGCTGCAACAGAAAGCAGAAGCAGCAGTTGCTGAGCGACACAGCAACAGCAACAGCGTTGAACAACACAGTAAAAGTGGAACCAGTGGTTGAACAACACAGCAATAGCAATAGCAGTATGTGAACGCTGCAGGAAAAGTGAGACCAGTTTGAATGAAACACCAGTAGTAACAGCATTGTTGAACCACACAGTCAGTCACAGCTGAATCACAGAGCAAGAATTGACAGCAGTGCAGCATCACCTTGCCACGAGCATGCATTCTAAAAGTTGAATTGAAGTGGTACAAGCTTGCCTCAAACAGACAAGCCTGCAGACAGTTGATTGCTTGTACGCACCTAGCTAGGACCTGATCCCGATTAGCATGGTTCTTGATAATCACACAAATAATAAAGAAAAACATGTGTTTGGTCACCGTTGACGGTGTGCTCATGCTGTATTGACCCCACCTAGACCCACAGAGGTTAGGAAATTTAGAAAGAAGAAAAATCATTAGGCCTCACAACAGGAGTCTCTGTAACCAGAAGCAGCCTGGGGTTGTTTGCTTGTAGATTCATTTTACCATTTTCTGACTGCAGTGTGTGTGACTAGTACTAGGTTGTAACAATATTTAAAAGGACCATGATCAAAAGGCAACATGACTCTATGCGATGCAAGGTATCTTGCTCTTTTGCGCATGTGTAGCAAGCACATGAAATGTTGGGGCTTCCACAGAGGCAGTACTGTTTAAAAACTGAGTAGCCATTTCTGCTGCCCCTCCCGGCCCCCCCACCTGCCTGGCCCCCTTCCACCCTCTGAGAAGTCATGAGCAACAGATCATTGGATGAGCAACAGAGGCATCTGATGCACAGCCACCATTGCATGGCTGATGATGCCTGCATGAACAGGGCAGCCCTTCTGACCCTTCCCCCCACCCCCATTGCACCCTTCACACTCCCCCTTCCCTTGGCCCACATCTGCTGCTGGCGGTGCAAAAAGAACTCAGATGTCCTCCTTTATTGCATGTTGCATCTTTGCCATGAGTGTGCCTCACTGTCACGTTTGCTGTATTCCTAAACGCGGGGGCGTCAATATGACACCATTTTAGTTGCACAGCTCTGATACAGCAAAGCCGGCAAGAAGAAGAAGTAAGTAGATATTTTGTGAGGCAGATGCCGTAAGAGATATTTCTGGAGTAGTCAGTGGCAGAGGCCATAAGAATAGTCATCAGGTGACAATCTCCTAGAGGGAGTCAGCAGTGTAAAAGAGAGCATCCAGAGGGTTGCCCACAAGCTCTGAGTTCAGTAGCTTGCTTCATGGTCTGCAAATAGAAGAAGAAGAGCGACCTGCCTTGCCAGTTGATTAGGCTGACTTAGCAAATCTAGATTGGACAGTGACAGCTTCAGAAAGGGATATGAAGTGCAGTACAATCTTGCAGAAGCTGCATTACGCACTCTTCAGACAAACACATAGCACACTGACTTCACGAAAAAAATGCAGATGCCTGGGATGGCCGCTCCCGGAATGCATGGATATAGAGATGGATATAGAGAACTTGCACAGAGAGCATTAGCACTAATCACATAGAGTCCAGTGTCCAGCTGGACCGCTGCCTGCAACTTTGCATGCATCATGATAAGGGACAGGCAGTTTAGACTATGCTAATGCCTACCATGTGCACGAGTAGGTGGAAAGAGGATGACAACAAGTCTCTCTGACTCAGGTTTGATAGCCCAGTAGTCCTTCACAAGCTGCTCACAATTGTCCACATCATCCTGCCACAGTTTGTGCTCAGAACCATAGCCAATGAATGTGAGAAGGTACTCAACCTGAGTCCTGCGCCGGCGCTTCACCAGTCTGTGGTTGAGCACCCATTCAACCTCCCACTCTGGCTCATCATCAATGATTCCGCAAGGTGGAGGTGGCTTAGCCCTGCCATCTGAATGGTACCTCTGCAGCAAAGACACATGAAACACGTTGTGAATGCGCATAGTTTCTGGCAGATCCAGTTTGTAGACAACTTCACCAATACGTTCAAGCACCTTTAGAGGCCCCACAAAGCAAGGAGCAAGCTTGTTAGTGCCTGCAATTTTCATGTAAAGACCCAAAGTAGATAGCAGTACCTCATCACTGACAGCAAAGACAGCAGGAACATGCTTAGCATCATAGTAACGCTTGTGACGCTGCTGAGCTGCCAAAGTGAGATTTTTAGCCTGTGCAACCAGCTGCTGTAGTCTCTCTGCAAATTTGCAAGAAGCAGGGTTATCATGCAAAGGTCTGTGAGGCATGACAATATCCAAGGGAGTCTTGGGTGCCCTGCCATGATTCAAGAGGAATGGGATCTGCTGAATGGTTTCATGCCAGGCACTATTCATAGCGAATTGTGCCAGACACAAATGCTTGTCCCAATCAGTCATGTTAGGAGAAACAAAGTGACGGAGGACATCCTCAATCAGTTTGCATGCTCAGTTTGACCATCAGTTTGAGAGTGGCATGCAGTGGGCACGTTCCAAGTGATACCCAAGTGAAGAGCTAAGGCCTTATTGAAAGCACTGTTGAATGAGGACCCCTGTCACAGATAATGACAATGGAAAGGCCCTCGTGCTGAACCACATGCTCAACATACATGTTAGCCCAATTCACAGCATCAGACTTTTCGTTGTAAGGCACTGCATATACATACTTAGTCAACGTGTCCACAAAGACAACAATAGCGTTATTGCCTTTGGGGTTGAGAGGCAGACCAGTGATGTAGTCAGTAGTGACAGTGTGCCAAGCATACGGTGGGACCTCAAGAAGTTGCAATCAACCAGATGATTTAGCAGGGTGAATGGTTTGCACTTGACAGCTAGGACAATTACGGATGTAATCACGCACCTCCCGGTCAGCATGCAACCAGTAGAAGCGACTGTTGATTGCCTTCAAGGTCCTGGTGACACCAAAATGACCAGCCATGGGGTGATCATGAAATGCATGGAGGATCAGCCTCTTGGTGTTCATAGAGTTGGGCACCACTATGCGGTCTCCTTCCACCATAGACCTGAAGCAAATCTCAGATCTGCAGTCTTTGCATCATCAGCAAAGTAAGGATCTGCAGCGTAAGCTTCAGCAATATCCTCAATCAGAGAAACATCATGCAAAGTATCTGCAGTTTCTGAAGAAGAAGAATGAGGATGCCACTGAAGCATCAGCAGATTGGCCAGTGGGCCAAGCAGAGTTAGCAGAATGCTGCTTGTTAGCATTCATGAGAGGCGTGAGGTTAGCACCAGTAGCAGGTGTAGATGTGCCCCTCTTGAGCTTCTGACCAACCTGAGAAGCTGTAGTATCAGATGCAAGATCAGAGTGCAATTCTTGCACAGAACGCTTGCCTGTAGAACCCTTGACATAGTTGCCAGTTGAGCTTCTAGTAGTGACGGCAAGCAGTGCATTCAGATGCTTGAAGTTTGGGTCACGGCTCAGAGGATCAGCAACATTGTGCCTACCAGATCTGTGCACCCAGCTGAAGTTCAAGCGCTGCAAGTAGTCACTCCAATGAGCTTGGCGCCGAGGTAAGACTGGCTGAGTCTGCAGAAATGTATTTGGTCCATTATAAGTGACCAAGTTGAACTGCTTACCAGATAGAAGGTAGCACCTGAAGATACCAAGAGCTTCTACAGTAGCTAGTAGCTCTTGCTCAGTGACGACATAGTTGCGCTCAGTCGCAGTCATCTTTCGGGAGTAGTGCCAGGCAGCGGAAGCGTGACAGGCTCACTGGCCCCACAGACTCAAGAGGGAGTTGTCCAGGCCCTCCGCGATCCTGCAGCCAGACAGGAGGCAACCAAGACATTTGGTATCCAGTGGCTCAATGACACCAGAGACCTGTGGCCTACTGATGCCTTGCGGGATGATGCCTTCATGTCCCAGTACTACAATCTGAGGCAGTCTGTTACACGCAAGAGGCGAGCTCAGCCCTCAACTGCCGGTGCTTGGGTCAATCCTCGCCCGCACAACGCCCTAGGCACTCTGCCCCTGTGGGCTAGCCTGCTATGGACACCAAGATAGCCAAGTGGCATGGTGACACTCCTGCTGGTTTCACCTGTGACACTGTGACCCTCTTCCCGGCTTCTTCATGGACTGGATTGCCAAACTCAGCGTGTCTTCAATTGGCAAGCCCCCTGCTGCCAGACGCTATCCCAGCGGTGGCCTGATTTGGCACAACCCTTGTAGTAACACGACCCAACTTGCCTTCCCTCGGGATAGCGTCTGGCAGCAGGGGCTTGCCAATTGAAGACACGCTGAGTTTGGCAATCCAGTCCTTGAAGAAGCCGGGAAGAGGGTCAGTAAGCCTGCCCTCAGTGTCGCAGGTAAAATCAGCAGGAGTGTCACCATGCCACTTGGCTATCTTGGTGTCCATAGCAGGCTGGCCTGCAGGGGCAGAGTGCCTAGGGCGTTGCTGCGGGCGAGAGTTGACCCGAGGGCTGGCAGTTGAGGGCTGAGCTCCCCCTCTTGCGTGTAACAGACTGCCTCAGATTGCAGTACTGAGACATGAAGGCATCATCCCGCAAGGCATCAGTAGGCCACACTTCTCTGGTGACATAGAGCCACTGGATACCAAATGTCTTTGTTGCCTCCTGTCTGGCTGCAGGATCGCGAAGGGCCTCGGCAATTCCCTCTGAGTCTGTGGTGCCAGTGGGCCTGCCGGCTTTGGCGGTTCTGAGAGCTTCAAGTGACTGCTTGAGCTCCGTTATGGCCGTCATCTGGTTATGATTGGAGGATTGCATCTCTGCCGTGTCCTGGCGGAGACTGCCTAGAGTTTCCTTCGCACGACTGACCTCGGTCTGGGCCTTGTCGTAGTTGATTCGGATATGGGCTGCTAGCGATTCCAAGGTGTGGTGCTCGCTGCCGCTCATATCCAGACCTGGAAAACCGCCGAAGACAAGGGGCGTGAACTGATCGGACTGTTGAGAAGCACCGATACCTGCTAGGTTGGCAAATGGCTCCGACATATGATCTGGGACACATGTAGATGTACGAGAAGGCTGTACTGGGATACAACGAGCGCAGGAGACGCAGCGGAATGCGAAAGTAGGCTAGGTATCAGAACCAGCGCTCCGAAACCACTTTTTACTTGCCACGTTTGCTGTATTCCTGAATACGGGGGCGTCGATATGACACCATTTCAGTTGCGCAGCTCTGATATAGCAGAGCCGTCAAGATGAAGGAAAAAGCAGGTATTAGGTGAGGCAGATGCCGTCACAGATATTTCCTAGAATAGTCAGTGGCAGAGGCCATAAGAATAGTCACCACGTGACACTCACCATTGTTGCACCTCAACTGCGCTTTGGAGAGAGTGAGCCAGTGAGTGAGCGAGTGAGTGAGGGAGCGGGTGAGTGAGCAGAGTGATTGGGTGAGCAAGCAAGGGAGCAAGGGAGCAGGCGAGACCAGCTGCTGAGCATGGCGCGTAAATTCACCCAGAAGTTTCTAGTTTGCATGTGAGCCAAGACTTACAGGAAGGTGTGCTTGTTCCTCACTTTGTGTGTGATAGAGGCCTCTGCGCTGTAGCAGATCCATGATCTGCCCCTTCTGCTGTCCTTGCATGCGGGCAAACACAGCCACGCTGTTCATGACTGTTTGCACCACTGCACCATCTGCTTGCTGTAGCATCTGCTCAAAGGCAGACCCAGTCATACAGCACTGCGTGGAGCCCTGCAGACATAGGGCGCTGCATGGCGTGATTGACTAGCTTCCATACCTGCCGACACTTCTGCCATGGGACGTGACAGCATTCACAGTGCAGAGTGCCTGCCACTAGTGCTGCGGCACCCCTTAATTACCCTCTAGCAGCATGGACCCATATGCAAAACATTCATGACAAAACTTGGCAATGACCCTGGAATCATATAAAGCAAAGAAAGAAGACGAGGTAGGGGCTGGTCCCCAGAAAATGGCAGTAAAACTGTCCCTGATTGAGCAATACGCAGGGCAGTCAAGTATAAAATGATGCTCATCTTCTGCTGTATCAGAAGCGCAAACAAGACAAAACCGTTGCTCCCTATCCACTTTCTGTCCAACAGGTTTGAATCTGCCTGTATCTACATGGAGACCACGGCAACCACATCTGAATCTGCTGTACTAGTCTATGGCTTTTGCAGATTTTAAGTGGTGAAAGATAAGGTGCCAACACATAATCCTGATGCTGTACTTGCAGCATTTGCAAATACCTGCCTTCGCTATGGTCAACATGATGCAAAGCCCGTCGGTAAAGAGCTTTTGCATTGTCAGTGTCTGATACACATTTCATCCTCGATGTCTAGAGCTGTGGATTGCATTTGGAGCCATTTCTGGACACCATGGCTCCAGAAACGATATGCCTTGTCATGCATACCCTCCACAAAAGCACACTGAATAAGGCGTTCATCATCAAACAAATTGTTGATGCAGTTGTGGTATCGAAGAATCTGCTGCCACCAGTGAAAATGCAGTGGATAGTGGCCAAACTCAGCCAGAACAATAAGGCTTGCAGTGTTGCCCCCAACGCCAAGCACATCATGGCATGTTTCAAAAATTGCCTATGCAGTTGCTCTGCTGACTTGCCCACTTCTTCGTCAACAGCCCAAACCTCACTAGGATATCTGAGAATGGGCATTACCAGGCTATCAAAAAGCTTGCAACGATGCTTGGGGTCAGAATGTGTAAAAAAGCGCACCTATGGCTTGCGTTGCTGTTTTTGCAGCAGAAATAAGCTTGGAGACGCCATGGGTCAAAGCTGTGGTCGCATGAAATTCAAATCCGAGGTACGTGTATGATTGTGCGATGGTTTGTAAAATTCTTCCTCTTCTTGCACGATTCCTCTTCTTTTTCTTCCTTTTTTTCTTCTTCTTCTGTCAAGGTCTCAACCTAAAATTATAAGACTTTGATGTGCATCTGACCTCTATAGAAATTCCCAGTCAATCAGACAGCTTGCAGTCACAAGAATGGCTGCAAGCTTGAAGTGAAGAGCAACCAAGTGTCGTCGCCGATCACTTAGTGCCGAGCTTCGCAATTGTGTTCGCGACACGGCACTGTCATGACAGCTTCCGATTACTAAGAATCGCTTGTCTGGCATCTCAGATTTACCTTTCCATGGTCAGCGTCCTTGTCGAACGCAGCTCCTTCAGTCCTCGACGGAGCTGCTGTTTCGCAATCTTGTTGCCATTGAAAAGTATCCATTGAAGACCGAACACTGAATTGGCATGAACGCTGGTCCGCAGCTTGAAGCATCAATATATTGTCAAGACATGTCCCTCTTGCTTATACAACCAGCAGCAGCTGAGGAATGAGCGTTCATGCAAGGGCAGCTGCACTCTTTCTGGTCGGCAGTTGGTGACCTTCAGGTGACACAAGATTCACTCGACTGGTCAAGCAAGCCTCACAGCGCTTTGTAACGCAATCTCAGCTTGCAGTTTGCAAGTGCACAGCAGCATGGTCTTTGGACGTCAGCATGTTGCCAACAAGAACAAGACAATGTCAGGGTAGGTGTCATGTAGCCAGCAGGTTCTACGCTTGCGGTTGCACCTCTTGCAGTTTGTTCACAAACTGCCTACCCACGATGTTCATGATGCGCTGCAGTGGAGTCACAGACGTGGGCACAGGGCTGCAGGCTGTAGCAGCAGCAATCACAGATCCTGACACTATCTCGGCCTTTCAAAATGAAGACAGAGACAGCAGCATGTCTCGTAGGACTTTTTATGGTGGCATGCATGAGCTTTCAGGTGGTCTGGATGATGCAGCCAGTGGTATTCACGAACTAGCTAAGGTGCTGTTCTGCCTGTGGTTCTGCCTGTGGTTCTCCATCTATGTCTGTTGTGCAAATCATTGCTCACTTCACGTCTTGCCTGCTGGCACTCATGAGAGAAGTCATCTTTTGTTGCAGGCTGTACACCATGTGGGAGATGCGTTTGAGACTATAGCCAAATCATTTCACACCTTGGCTGCCAGTGTAGTAGATCTGAAAGGGGCTATACAGGTGACTTTGCTGGATGTCATGACTGACCACTTACCAGAGACTGCAGGATAGTGTGGCGTGCCTTGAGGCTTACCTCATGTATGTCAGAGACTTTGTGTTGCGTAGCCATTGAGCCGGAGCATCAATCATATTGCAGCAGCAGCAACAGCAGTCGGGTTGACCATGTTGTTTGGAGCCAGCGGTTTCCCTGCACTGGTCCTGGGCATCAGCTTGCTGATTGGAAGCTTGACACTATTTCATTTCCTCCTATAGTGCCAGTATAGTGCCAGTTTGGGACAGTGAAAAACAATGCTGTCAGCAGAGCTGGTTGATGAATTTCAAATTCTTGTCATTGCATCCTGCAGTGCTTGCCCAAGCTTCTCAACTACTACTCACAGTGTCTGGTCCTTTCTTTGGCAGCATCAGCAGCAAAGACAGCAAGAGCAAGTTGAAGCTTGCAGTAAGCTGTCGAAGCTGATTTCCTTGACCTTACTCTGTCTGCTCTACTCAGTGTCCTCTGTTCTGACTTAACTGTCTTTATTCAGATTCTACCTAGCGCCATAATTGATTTGACAGTGGTAGAGTGGTGTACGTTTGCTCAGTGTCTGCACCAGTCTGGTAGTTAGCATGAATAAAGACTTCAGCACCATACACTCGTTGCTTGCTATCACAACATATCTGTATGTTGTGCTAGCAAGTCATTTTGGCCAGCTAATAACTGTGTCAGTTTAGATTACAGTATGAGCACGATTGAACTGCATTCAAGCAACCGTTTGACATCACCAAATGCCGTGCTAGTTTTTGGTCAACAAGTGCTCCAGCTTCCACATTATTGTGCTCAGGATCATACAACACTCTTTCCAGCAGTGCAGGACAAACTCTAGCCGCCTGCAGTTGTGTGCAGGTGCTGCTTGTAAGACTTGACTTCAAAATGATTGCAGCAGTCACTGCAGGCATCTGAAGGTGACACTAATGCCGTGCGTCCCATATTGCAACTGCAGAGCTTGAAATTCCGACTGATCTACTGCATACGGTATCACTGAATCATGTCGAAAACCTGCACTTAGTCTACGGAGCTGAAGCAGCAGATGCTGGGAAAGCCCAATGGCATTCATGTGACTGCAGCATATACCAAACTTTGCACTCAATAGTCAGCAAGCACTTGAGCTGTGACAGCTTCTTGAGCAAGATTTTTGGCTTTGACAGTCTGCAAAGCACCATTACTAGTATACACTATGTAGATGGTACACTCTTACATAGACCCTGTATTGAAAGGACAACAGATGGACACTTCCTCTCCAAGCATGCTTTGACCATGATAGCTATGTTGCCAATGAGCCTTGGACAAAGAAATTGAGTAATTCCTGATACATCTGTTGAGTCAAACATAGCGCAGAATCTGGACAGCATAGCGCTGTTTCTTGGTTACTTCCACAGTCTTGACTTCGCATCTGCCCTTTCCAGCACAAGATATTATGTCACCGGCGTTGACCAAGCTGCTGGATTTGGCCTCTTTCCAGTTTAATCTGCACAGGCGACCAGTTTGTCAGATGTCCTGCTGCCGCCTTTTCATTCCTGGCAGCTCCGTGGGGTAATACAACAGCAGCAGCAAGTGCTGCATCTCCTCACCCTGATGCAGGGAGGCATGAGTGTCATGTCATGTCATGTCACTGCGTACATATCCAAATTTTGGATGACGTTCAGAATTGGGTGTGCATAGACGCCACTGCAGCAAAGTATTACTAAATCCCAATACACTGTAGTCAATGCCCAAATGGATGATGGGCTACAGGCCGCCACCATCTGGACAGCTGGTATGGTAAACTGGCAGAGTTGCTGTTGCTGTACACCAGCTGCCTGGTCACTCGTTGCAATGACAACCTCATGCGTAGAACAAGCATACAAGTATGGCAAGCACCTGATGTCTCCTGCCTTCACTAGATCAACTATCTTGCTCCTGCTGGTGCGGAAGCCTGCACTGGCAATGGCATCCAGCCTGAGGGAGGCTTCCACAGACTTGAGCTCCTGAACCTTTGCCTCCCTCACACTCAGTGCGCTCAGCTCAATTTGGCGCGTAGTGACCGGTACAGATCGTACCTGCAGCCGGCAAAGCCTGCTCAGCTGAAGTCTGCACCCTGAAATTGCTACTGAGGATTGTGTGATTGCTGAACATATTGTCAGGCTGCCATACGTTTGGCTGCTGTGTGACTGCTGCTATGTGATTGCTACCATGTGGTTACTTCTGCGTGCTTGCTACTATGTGGTTGCTACTGTATGGTCTCTGCGAGGTTTGCAGCCATCTTGCTTGCCATGTGAATGCTATGTGCATGCTTTACGCTTGCCTGCTATGTGGAAGGCTGCTATGGCTGCGAATGGATGCTGAATAACCATCAACACGCAGCATGCTGTCAAGACAGACTGCATTGCAGTAGACCAGGAATACCCACTGAGGTGAGGTTCATCTCGAGGTGTGAAACCATGTCTGGCACCACAAGGATGCTGGCACCTTGCTCGCCTTGCACCAGAATGTCCCCGACCTTGCTACGCTCAATGCCAGTACCGAGGCATGCGCCCAGGAAGTCACGGTGATTAGCTGAATCAAACATGAAGTTGCCTTTGACTTGGAGAGCACTCACCCCAGCTGTCTGCACTGCAGTAAGGAGCAAGGTGAGAGAGGGCAGCAAACATCGTGCTTTATGGTGCTCTATGGTCAACTAAGTAAAAGTGCATGCAGTGTCAACCAGCTACCGCCCACGGTGGTGATGTTCAAAGAGCCACTCAGCAACTGGACTGGCTTGTCTACAGCTCAGTATGCCTAAATTACTCCAGGACAGGTCAACAAGAAGAACAAACACCTCTGCAGCTGGGTCTTCAGGCATGTCTGCTCTGCTGAGCCGGATTCTCGCCCGTTCAGCCATGGCATATCCCCCCCATGGCGTTGGTGATACATCCGGGACAAGTTTGAGAGCTTGAACAGCGTCAGCCACGACCGGAGGAGTGTAAAAATCGGTATATACGGTTGTCCAGGTCGTCTCGGCTCGCTCGGCTTGTTCTAGAATCCGTGCGACTTCCCCTCTGTTTTCTACGGTGACTCCTTTGAGCAGCTGCTCCTTTTGCTTGCCACCGTAGGCTCTTGTAAGTACAAGTCTGGTCCGGGTCGGTGGGGACACTGTACGTCGGTGCGTATCTTGCAAAGCCTGCCAAACTCGATGCTGCAAGCAACGGCTGGTCGAGTGCATTACAGGGCAGGCGGCATCAAGCGAGAGACTATCAGACGCGCACACGGCGACGTGGGTGCAATCTTTCGCAATTGGCTCCGGGACCATCCGGAGGGGGTGGGGGGGCGGGGCTGTATAGGGCGCTTTAGTATCACAGGGTGATGGTAATGCACGTCATTGCTGACAACGATACAGGCACAGGTGTGGGGGACAAACTTTGTGTGCTGCCGGCAAGAGCACGAGTCTTCTGCTATGCAAGCTGCGCTACACCGGTGTGTGTGAGTTTGCCTGCCTGCGGCAAGACGCAGGCAACCGCCTGCCATGCAGGTCAGACTGCTTTCCTGTTCTCCCTGTAGCTTGCACGCTGACAGGCTCAGCTGCTAGGTGTCTCTTGGCAGTTTTGTGTGAGGTCAAAGCAAACCGGCTTGTATGTATTGTCTCTTGATTCGCAGGCACTAAGAGCAATCGGTTGGCTTCTGCTGATGGCCTGTGCTACAGCGACCAGTCAGTTCGACGACGATCGTGAGTGGCCGTCTTCAAATTTTGTGTGTCGCAGCTTGAAACTGCGCAACCCTCACTGTGCCCAGCAAATTTTGTTGACATCGCTAGTTTTCCGTAGCACTATAATGAGGAGCTGTCCCTCTTGCAGGCCTGTGTTTGCAGAGCTTGAAGCAGGCTATCACCACCGACCCGCAAGACTTCTTGTCTGGTTGGTCAGGCAGTCCTTGTTCCCCCCCCTCTGTCATACAATGGGGTCCAGTGTACTTTTAAACAGGATGTGTCCTCAGACATAGCTGGCACTGTCACTGGCATGTAAGTCAGTAACACTGAGAGTCACATATTACTGCATTGTATTTGTAAATGATTGTACCAGCTCTGAATCACAGTCTCACGAGGAACTTGGTCTATATCTTGTACTTCAGAGTAGTTCCGCTTACCTTATTGCAAGGTTGCAGGACCACAATTTTCCATGTTTCATATCAACTGCCTGCTACATGCAACTACTTGACACTGAGTCATGTATGTTGCTGCATGCAGCCACTTGGCTGGACAGAGTCTTGTGGGAACTTTGCCAGCAGAGTTGACCCTGTGCCGACACCTGGCTACGCTGTAAGCACCTTCAGCTCAATTGCAGAAATGCATCTGCTACTGCCACACTTGCGCTGTCTGTTGTGTTCTGTTTAGCGTGCCTCACGTGCTGTATAACTTGTGTCACAAGAGTGTGGAGGGACGTCTGCACCAGTTCCCTGATGTCAGCTGCTAGTGCTGCCAACAATGCACTTCTGCTCTATCAGCACTGTGTGACACTCAAACCTCATACAACAACACAGAGAAAACATCTCTTCTACAGTTATTGAAACACACACATGCCGTCTGCAGGAATATCTCCCACAACAACTTCCATGGCGCCATACCAATTGGATACACCTTCCATTGATGTTATGTAAGTCTTCCTTGAACCGGTGTACTTGCTTCAACCTTCCTGTGTTGCAGCAGCATCATTTTTGCAAAGGTTGCACCATCACAGCTTGCTGCTGTCATGCTGTAGACTGGTTAGCAGAGAGACCTTTTCAGCAGGCATGCAACACCCATGTGCTTGCTTCGCCATTGTTGTTTTGGCTGGCTGACACATCAAACTCCAGGCTTTTGCATCATGTCTGCTTGTATAAAGCACTGCCCTATCTGCTGCCTTCAACAGCAATCACCTAGATGTGCAGGCACTTCTTTTGATGCGTCCTTTGGCCTTTGCCTTTTGTAGCTCTTTTAATTTTTGCCCTTTATCAGGCCTTTGCCTTTATCAGGCCTTTGCCTTTGCTCTGAGGTCAGAATTCCCTTGGCATTCATCTTGCTGTTGATAACCATGCAGGGATGTGAGTCACAACCCACGTCTGGACAACCATCACATGCCCACTGGGGCAAGACAGCTACAACAACTTGTGCCATGGAGTCGTTGGAGCCATCACCCCGACCATTTCACCCCCACCGCCCACTCGACCACCACCCCCTCCAAGCCCATCCCCACCACCTTCACCACCTGCAAGTCCGCCGCCCCCACCTGCCTCATCACCCGTAGCTGGGCTGAACAGTGCAGCCTGGGGCGATGCACCACCAACCCCCTCTCCGCCACCTCCACCCACATCATCACCTCCACCTCCAACCCCTTCCCCGCCGCCCCTTACCACACTGGTAGGCGCTGTGGGTGGTGCGCTGTCACCTGTCATTGGTGCAGCCACTCCGGTAACTTCACCTGTCACAGCGGCTGTGACACCAGTATTTAGCCCTGTTACTGGCACTGTGACCTCAGTCATATCCCCTGTGACTGCAGTTGTCAGTCCCAGCACGTCGCCAGTTGCTGGTGCAGTTACCTCAATCATCTCACCTGCAACTGCAGTCGTGACGCCGATCACTTCGCCAATCACAGGTCAGGTCAGTCCAGTGGTGGGAGCTGTGGTCAGCACAACATCTCCAGTGGTAGCTGTGGAGTCTCCTTTAGTCGGAGCTGTGGTCAGCACAACTTCTCCGGTGGTGAACTTGGCGTCTCTAGTGGCCGGAGCAGTGGCCAGTTCAACTTCTCCGGTGACAGCTGTGGCATCTCCAGTGGGCCGGAGCAGTGGCCAGCACAATGTCTCCGGTGGTGAATGTGGCATCTCCAGTAGCTGGAGCAGTGGCCAGCACAACTTCTCCAGTGGAAGCTGTGGCATCTCCAGTGGCCGGAGCAGTGGCCAGCACAATGTCTCCGGTGGTGAATGTGGCATCTCCAGTAGCTGGAGCAGCGGCCAGCACAACTTCTCCAGTGGCAGCTGTGGAGTCTCCTTTGGTTGGAGCAGTGGTCAGCACAGCTTCTCCGGTGGTGGGTGTGGCATCTCCAGTGGCCGGAGCAGTGGCCAGCACAACTTCTCCAGTGGCAGGTGTGGTGTCTCCTGAGGTTGATGCTGCTGCGGGCATAGCTTCTCCAGTGGCAGCTGTGGTGTCTCCAGAGGTTAATGCCGTTGCTGGCACAACTTCTCCTGTGGCGGCTGTGGTGTCTCCAGAGATTGATGCTGTTGCCAACACAGCGTCACCTGTTGTCCCAGTATTGGTGCCTGCTACATCGCCAGTGCCTGCCTTTGTGACGCCTGTAGCAAACTTCGTCCAGACAGTCACCACTGCACCACCCCCACCCCCTGCAACCCCTCCTCCACCCTCACAGTCCACAGCAGCCACCCCAGCCTCGCCCTGGCCTCCATCGCCACCCCCCAGCTCCCTCCTTGGGGGTCTTCTGGGTGGAGTTGCATCTACACTGGCACCGGTGACTTCCCCTATCATGGCAGCTCTCACTCCTGCGGTGGCAACCACAACTTCGCCAGTCACAGCAGCAGTGACTCCAGTTGTTGGCTCTGTGGTCAACACTACCTCACCAGTCACAGCAACAGTGGTTCCAGTCGTTGGCTCTGTGGTGAACATTACCTCACCAGTCACAGCAGCAGTGACTCCAGTCGCTGGCTCTGTGGTGAACACTACCTCACCAGTCACAGCAACAGTGGTGCCAGTCGTTGGCTCTGTGGTGAACATTACCTCACCAGTCACAGCAGCAGTGACTCCAGTCATTGGCTCTGTGGTGAACACCACATCACCAGTCACAGCAGCAGTGGTTCCAGTCGTTTGGCTCTGTGGTCAACACCACATCACCAGTCACAGCAGCAGTGACTCCAGTCGTTGGCTCTGTGGTCAACACCACATCACCAGTCACAGCAACAGTAACCCCAGTCGTTGGGTCTGTGGTGAACACCCACATCACCCGTCACAGCAGTAGTTGGTGCTGTCGCCAATGCCACTTCTCCAGTTACAGCAGTGACAGCTCCAGTCGAGGATGCCACACTGGCTGCAACTTCACCAGTCACAGCTGCAGTCACACCTGCTCTCACTCCAGTAGCAACAGTCATCTCAGCTGTGGTGTCTCCTGCTGACCAAGCTGTCAGCGGCAACCCCTCTGGAGCTTCTCCCTCACCTTCGTCTGACCCCTCCCTGCCCCCCACCCCCAACCCTCCTTGGAGCCACTTCTCCCTCACCTTCGTCTGACCCCTCCCTGCCCCCCACCCCCAACCCTCCTTGGAGCCATTGGTGGAGTTGTGACAGGCATAACCTCGCCTGTGGTTGGCGTGCTGACACCTGTTACATCGCCAGTGACTGGCGCTGTGACACCTGTGGTTGGTGGCGTGGTCAACACCACCTCGCCAGTCACGGCAGTGGTGACACCTGCCTTCAATGCAGTGGGGAACACCACATCACCAATTTCAGACCCTGTGACAGGCGCTGCAGTGAATGCCACCTCACCAGTGACCTCAGTGCTGACTCCAGTAGTGACAAGTGTGGCTGGGGCCGTCGTGGGTGTGACCTCACCCGTCACAAATACAGTCACTCCCGCTGTGGTTACAGTTGGCAACGCCACCTCTACTCTGACTGGAGGTAAGAGCGTATAATGGTTCATGCCTTGTGCCTTGCTCTTCCCCCCATCACCCACCTCCCAACATGACACCCAAAATAGTTATCCCTATGAACACCTGCATCGATCTGAATAGTATACCCTCAATGTCAACTCTTGGGCTCATGCTGCAGACACCTTGGGACTCACTGCAATGGCCTCTGCTTATGGTCTCACCTGTGAATGCAACCCAGTGCATTCTGAAACTTTGGAGTCATTCCTATTCGCCTCTTATGTGAACTTACACATACTCAAACCCACAATCAAATGTCAGTCAGTAATCGCTTCTATGGCACTCACACCAGTCTCACTCAGCATTGGTTGACTGTCTGCTGTCATGGAGTGCAGGTGAAGTAGGCGCTGTAAATGATGCCGCCTCGCCGGTCACAGCAGTAGTGACGCCTGTAGTGAGCAGTGTGGTGAACACCACCTCGCTCATCACTGCAGTCGTGACACCTGCTGTTGGTACACTGGTCAACGCTACATCGCCAGTCACAGCAGTGGTTACCCCCATTGTCCAGGCCCCTGATGTGTCACCATCCCCACCACCACCTTTGTCGTCACCCTCCCCATCAGCTTCTTTGTCGCCATCAGCACAGGCGCCCCGACCCCCACCTGTGTCCCCACCCCCACCGCCTCCCCCCTCCATCCTGGGCCCAATCATTGGGATTGTTCCTGCTCTGGTGTCCCCAGTGGCAGGAGGGGTCACCAACCTCACATCTCCTGTCATAGCAGTGGCGACACCAATCGCATCACCAGTGGTTGGAGTTATGACCAACACAACTGCACCAGTACTGTCACCTGTAGCAGCTGTGGTCAACAACGTAAGCAGCCCAGTTGCAGATGTGGTCGCACCAGTGGTGAACAACATCACTTCACCACTGGGGCAGACTCTGGCGCCTGTGATCACTCCAGTCTCAGAGCAGGTGACACCGGTGGTGCCAGCAGTGGCCAGTCCTGTGACGCAGGCCCTGGGGCCGGTAGCAGGCCTGTTGTCGGCCTTTGCTCAACCCAGTCACTTCCCCTCTGGCTCCAGTGGCGCCTTCTATTGTCTCCCCAGTCGCTTCCCCTCTGGCTCCAGTGGTGCCTCCTACTGGCTCCCCAGTCGCTTCTCCTGTAGCTCCAGTGGTGCCTACTGCTGCCTCCCCTGTGGAAGAGGGCCATGCCCCTGTGGTGCCTACTGCTGGATGCCCTATTGTGGAGGGCACTGCACCTGCTTTGGACCCTGTCACTGGGCTGTACACACCCGGCACCAGCCCTGTTGCAAGCTGTTCTCCTCCGGTGAGGATTCTACTGATCCAGACTTGAGGCTGTATCTGAAATCAGGCTCGAGCCTGTATCTGAAGTCTTGTGGCTTACCTGCAGAAGATACCTGTACATGCTGTACATTCTTACTGCTGTTACATGTATGCATGATCATTACATACCTGCAGCAGTTGCTTGTACATGCTAACACATTGTTAACGCTGTTACATGTGTGCTGCTCAGACTCTGCTCTGCTAGAACATTTGTCTATTGAGCAAAGTTCAACAATGTCTGAGCAGCACACATATTAGCAGTAAGCATGTACACATTGCACAATAGGGCAACCTTCCAGCAGTGCAAAGTCTGGCAGCAAACATGTAACCGCGGTAACAATGCTGCCTAGCAACCCTGCCATCGCGCTGTGGTATGTATGCCAAATGCAAGTATTGCTCAATACATGCTTCTTGGCACCTTACAATTGCTTCGTCACCTGCATGCCATGTGTGTACTAGTGCTGCATGCATGTTGCTCAGTAGCCTTGCACACCCATTGTCAATGTGTATGTGTGTAGCCTATGCTGGAGGCCTTTTTGGCTGTCTGAGCTGCAGCAGCAGAGCAACACTATGTGTACTGCTGTCCAGAGCTGTAGCTGGCCTGCTATGCAGTCAGAGGCAATAGCCTACTGCCCCAACAGCCCACTGACAATCCATGTGTTTTGTGTTACCGCAACCCATGTGCTGCGTGTTACTGACAGATCACGTTGCGTCACTGCAGCCACCACCACAGGCAGGCTCCCCTCCTCCACCTCCAGGGGCAGTCTCAGGTAATGTCACTGTGGCATCCCCAGCGGCATCCCCAGCAGTCACAGGCAATGTGACTGTTGGGCCTGCGTCCCCAGGGGCATCCCCAATGGCCACAGGCAATGTGACTGTTGGGCCTGCGTCCCCAGGGGCATCCCCAACGGCCACAGGCAATGTGACTGTTGGGCCTGTGTCCCCAGAAGCATCCCCAGCCGTATCCCCAATAGCTGGCCAGTCACCACAGGTTGGCTATACTGGTTCTGTCATGTTTTCCAAGCAATTGAACACTGCTTTGCGTCCTGCACCAAGCTGCTTTAGCTTTGCAACTGACATCAGTCCTGTGAGTGGTGTTGCCATGTATCAAGTGCAAATAGCTGCTGCTTTACTGCAGACGTAGACACCATGCAAATGCAAAATAGCAATTTGGCCTCAAACAAGATGTTTGCGACAACAGCCTACAGCAGCAGGATGTTGACACAAACTACCTTGGCAGCCACACTCGGCACTTAAGTAGTTGTCCTTGTGCTACACACACAATGCCTCTGCTGCTGAACCCCTGTCAAACCTGCAGAATGCAACTGACCAGCCAATACAGAAAGCGTGTTGCTGCTGCAGGTGTCACCGCAGCTGAGCCCACCTCCACTGCAGCTGAGCCCACCGCCACCACCACCAGGCACAGTGTCGGTGAACATCACTGTGCCAACCAATGGCTCTGGCTCTGTGTCAGTCAATGTTACGGTGCCCTCACCCCCTGGGGCTGCACCTGGAACAAGCCCTGGGGCATCTCCTGGGGCATCTCCATTCCCTGGTATAAGCCCAAATGGGTCTATTGGGGCATCCCCAGTTCCTGCCCTATCGCCAGGAGTGCCAGCAGGTGCAAACTCCCCTCGCACACTCTACAGCACTGTACTTGCTGACAAGTAATCTGTATCATCTCTGTACTTGCCCATGGATGCCAATGACATCATACATCACATGACCACTTGTGTGTACAACATCCATGAAGGGACTCCATGGACGGAAATTATATTATATAATGATGAGCGGCCTGTGAGTGTGCAGTGGACTTGCTGGTGAGCTGGTGCTTGTTCAACAATCATGGCTGTCATTATAGTTGACTTTGCTATATGCGATATCATTCTGCTGTCAAGGCCTCTGAACCTGCATGTCCAGGGGCGCCCAGTGCACTGCCCAGCGCCCCATCGTCAGGGCCTTCATTCAAAAGCCCACCCCAGTCTGGGCCCCCACCCAGCTCTGCACCCCTTCCTGCAGTAGGGCCCAGCCCAGGCGGTGCATTTGGCCCTGCCACAGTGCCTGCGCTGGCTCCCGCAACTGGCCCTGCCTTACCTGCTGCCCCTGCTTCAGGTCCTGAGCTGCCCTTGCCCTCTCCTGTGGGGGGTACCACCAACTCTGCCTGGCTCCCCTGCTGGGGGTCCCCCAGGTCAACTGCCTGGGCTGTCTCCAGGATCCCCTATATCATCTCCTGAATCATCTCCAGGATCATCTCCCACGTCATCTCCTGGATCACCTCCAGGATCATCTCCCACGTCATCTCCTGGATTACCTCCAGGATCATCTCCCACGTCATCTCCTGGATCATCTCCAGGAACATCCCCCATGTCATCTCCTGGATCATCTCCAGGATCATCTCCCATGTCATCTCCTGGGTCATCTCCCAACGCAAATCCAGCTTCACCAGTCAGCCCAGTGGGCGGTGGGGACTCTGGCAGTAGCCCTAGACCTAGCCCTAGTGGAGCGCCATCACCTGTTCCTCTTTCACCTTCCCCGTATGCTTCGCCAGCCTCTGGTGCCTCAAGCCCTTTCCCGCCGCCAGCACTACCCCCTCCTCGCACCTCCCAGCCGTCTCCCTCACCTGCACCCGCCCCCCCATTGCCGCCTGTCATTCAGCTCATAGGCAACTCCACAGTCCAATTGAGGCTGGGTCAGAAGTATGTGGAGCAGGGGGCTGTGTCCAATGATGCTGCAAGCGGCATGCTGTGGAGCAATATCACCTACTACACACTTGGTAAGCCTGATTCTAGTATTTGGTATGTCTGGATCGACGCTTGGTACTGTCCTCTTTACAGGTCGGCTTTGATACTTACCAAGTCTGTTGTCAATACCTTGGCGCTTACTCATGCCACAGTTGCATCACCCTCCTGACATGTTTGCTTGCAAGGTTGTCCCACTCAGCTGCTCTGTGGCATGATGCTTTATAGGCCTGTGCAAACAGACTGGTATATGCACAGCACCTGGACATGCTCTCGAATGCTCATGCAACTGCCTAAGCTAGAACAACTACAGAGCGTGTATCGAGTTTGTGTTGAGCCCATTTGGTACATTCTGTAACCAACAACATGGAAGGCGAGCTTGCAGGCACACCCTGCCATGCAAGCTGTCACTCATTTCATGTTTAGTAAGATCACAATGTTTTGCTGCAGATGGCAGAGTGATTGACACAAGCCAGCCCACCTTTGGTGACCCCTACATCATTGTGTACACAGTTACCAACCCTGCTGGCTTGTCAGCTTCAGTCAGGCGCACAGTGGAGGTTGTTGACCCTTGCAATGCGCCACTTGTGTACTGTGTGTCCTCAGGTGAGTCAGGGCTGGGCCGTCACTGACCTTCTCTCCCAACAGCACAGTGGTTTTCCCTCTGCTTTCTCCCTCTTTCCTCATCATGCAGGAGTCACCGATGGCCTTCTGCCATTGGTGTGATGTATGCTGCTGTGCATTCTGACTTGTCTTTCCAGCACTGACAGCAATCCTCTGATGTCAGCCAGTGGTGCTAGCAACAGGGACGTGCTGCTGGGTCTGCGAGATGAGTCTAGGTGCGGCGCAGCGGGCAACGTACCAACACCAAATGGTGGTGTCAGCTGTCCCAAGCCACAACCATCTCATAGTTGACATGGGACAAGCAGCCTTCTAGCAGCCCCCTACAAATCAACTCGAATTGGTGCCTTGCATCATGCCACTGCTGAGTCTTTGTGTGTTCTTCTTGCTGTTCTGCTGCTGAGCATCTTTCTCTGGACCTTATGATCAAGGGAACTGCATTAAGCCATCCACAGGTGCAATTATGGGCCGTTGCCTGCTTCATTGCATCTGAATACTGGCTTCTGATGGTATAGACCTGGAACTGACCAGATGAGAGACATTTGATCGCAATGGTACATGACGAGACAGTCAAGATGCTTACTCAGTACTTGACAGCATGACAGCCCACCACTTTGGCAGATTTGGTGTCACCAGGCAGTTCGCATAGTGTTGGACTAGCAAACAAACAGTAGTAGCCAAATGAGCGCATGCTTGCTCATGAGCAAGCGAGTGAGTGAATGGTGAGACAGTAACTGAGTGAGTGAGTAAGTGTATGGATGAGTGGTCATTGCAGGGGCATGTGGGGTGGGCGGCGTGTGCTTAGCCAGTCCCAGCTTCACCAAGAACACGGCTCCTCGGCTGCAGCTGAACACCAGCATCCTGCCAGCCACCCTCAACCTGACTTTCGGCAGCAGCTATGCAGCCTGCAGCAGGGGGGTTGTGCCCAGCCTGTCCAAGCCCTGTGAGCCTAGCCTGGCCGCCACTAATGACCAGGATGGCAACATCGCCGCCAAAGTTGTGGCCTGCCCTTCGAATGGCTGCCAGAGCACCGCCACCCTGTGTGCAGGTTTGCACCCTGTTCAGCCCTTTTGAGTGCCCCTCCTCTTCCATACCCTCCCCTTCCCCCCCTCCCCTCATACTTGTTTCACATCAGCTTGTTGGGACTGGGTGTGGTGCTGACTTCTTGAAGCAGCAGGTACCAGCACTCTGAACATTTTGTGTATAACGGTTGCATTGAGGACAGTATTCACAACAACAACACTGCTGCATTGATAGCAATGCTTGCAGCTCATGACGAACTAGCAAGACTCGAGGTAAGTCTTGTTGTTCCAATACAGTTGACCCTGATAGTTCCTAAAAGGTGTAATGGTCCTGTGCACTGTCATTGCTTGCAAGGTATAGAACACACATGCACAGTGCACTGACTGATGATGTGGGTGCGTTTCTTGCAGGGCAGGAATTTGCCAGGGTAGGCTTGCAGAACTGCGGCATCAACTCCAGCTTGCCTGTGGGGACAGTGCTGCAGATTCCCTTCCTGGTGTGGGACAGCGGCCGGCCCCCATTGAAGGCCACAGCAAACCGCACCCTGGTCATCGCCTCACCCTGCACATCGGGTATGGTACCCACGCACGCCCCACCCTCCCCCCCCCCGCGCCCCCCCCCCCCCCCTCTCCCCTTAATTTGCCCTCCTTGCCCTGACAGGACTAAGACACGCATCTCTGCTGTTATGTGTGACATGCAGTATATGCAGCTGTCCAGTAGTTCCTCAAGGCACTACAACAGATTCAGGTTTTGATGGAGCATCAAGCCCTTGCCAAGTATTGCCTCTGTAACATGGTATCAAATTATGGAGATTGTTGCAATTCCCAAAGGATCTTGGAAGAATGCTTTAGATCACAGGGTCACCATATACAATTGCTGTATTGGAACATGGTTGCTCACAGTCTATCATGGCTGCAGGGCAGTTCTTCTGTTCTGGTGTGTGTCAGAGGGTGAGCTGCGCAACAACAGCTCGGGTCAATCGGTTCTATCCCCCCACCCTCAACTACTCAACTGCAACCACCGGCCTTCTGGGCAGCAAGACAACCATATTTGTGCAGTACGGCTCACAACTGCCTCTCAACCTCCAACCATGCTCATCTCATGGTATGCTTCTCTTGCGCTTGCTCGCTAGCTTGTTTCACCCAATGGCTGCAACACAGAGGCGTAGCTTGCACCTCTCAGAGATGCTCAGCTGTTTCTGAATACATGCGACGAGTCACAAAAGGCAGCTACCATAGTGGCAATGATACTGATCATTACGACATTGACGTGGGTGCAACCAGAGCAATGCACCCTTTATGCATGGCAACATTGCTTTGTGTATTGTGTCAGAAGGCTGCCTGACTGAGAAGGCTTTCAATTTGTGACTTTAGCAAGCAGTCATGTGCCCGACAAGACTCTGCCAAGTACAGCCGCCAGGGCTGCAGCTTGTGCTGACACATTTGGTATTAACAACCCTACATCAACACAGCCAACTGTTTTGACTCCATTCAACTGAAAATGCTTTTACATGACACTGACAAGACTTGTCCTGTATGCTCAGGTAGCCAAGGTGCTTGCTCAACAATAGCGTATGACAGACAGGATGGGGACATTAGCGGCAGCATCCAGGTGCAGCCAAATGCTACCTGTGCTGCTACCCAGAATGTAGCCTGCCCAACATGCTCCATTGCCCAGCTGCAGCAGGGCTTGTGCATTCCCAATACGTGAGTACCTCCATGCCATCCCCATCCCCTTGCCTGTAATTGCATCCTACTTGAGATCTGTTCAATGACTGCATCAGGAATCTTGACTTCTTGTAACACCTCTTGGTAAACTGATGCATGTCAACAGCACTGACTCAACATACTCTATTGTCTTTTTGGCCCTTAGACGGTCCCCAGGACAGTAGAAAGTAGGTTGTGTGATGAACGTATGCACTGGTGCCCACATACGCGTTTCATTGCTCATTGTGCATGTCCTGCTGTTAGCCGAGCTGAATTGATCACTATGATGTTGCTTCTTTCTGATTCCAAACATCCTGCAAGTCCCAAACACCCTGCAAGTCCCCGATGCCTTGACACAACAGCCCTAGCAGCTAGTGCACTCTGCATTCCAGCAGATTTGCAACCCCGTCTCAATGCAGAGAGAGATTGTTCACCCTGCCTCTGCCAAACGGGCTCTCTGACTACATGCGCCAGGTTACAGGAGCCTTGCATCATACATTTGTGCGTGAAGCTTGGTTGTCAATGACTGCTGCAGGTATGTGCTGAACTACACAGTGACAGATAGCTTGGGCCTGTCTGCAGCCCCGCTGCAGCTGACAGTCATCATATATGAGTCAGCCCAAGTGCAAGCTTCCCTGCAGCTTATCCAACAGGTCCCCTTTACTGGTGATCGGGGAGCTGCCAGGGCAAGGGCCCAGCTCAACATACGCCAGCTCACAGACGCCTCTGGCTCCACAGCCAATACTGCTTTCAGGTCTGTTGCTTGGAGGTCCATGTCTCATGTGTGCAGTCACGGCCCAAGAGGGAGGGGCCGGGGGGGGGGAGGGGGGGGGGCAGTGTGACAGAGAGGCTTGCAAGAATACATCATGCTCCTGTTACATGTGTTCACCAGGACATGTACAGGCAGCTTCCTACTGGGTTCTGGATTCTATCCATCCCTCCCCCACGCTTAACCCTGCAAACCTCCCTGGCCCCCCACCCAGCTGCTGAGCTTTCTGTGCTGTTTTGTGTTTCACTAGCCTGTTGCAACATAAACTGGCATTCCAACTGCAGTGAGCATACAATGTGTTTGCAAACAGGGGCTACTCACATTGAAGTCAAGGCCTGTTCGCTAATAAGTCAGCCAAGACCCATGCACATGTTCCTTGTTAGATGTCACAAGCATCAACATGTCTGACAGCATTGCGACTTCAACCATGTCACTCTACAATGATTTGGTGGTGTTGCAGGTCAGCCATTGCAGCAGCCCTCACATCATGGTGGGCAAATGAGTACCCAGACAATGACACAACAAGCGCATCTGTGAGCAACTTTGGAGCTGTGGATGCCTTCCCATTCACAATTGTACAGCCCACAGACGTCACCGTCATCAATGCAACCTTTGTTGCCAACATCAGCTCAGGCACCCCTGGCCAGTTCACCTATGTGTCCCAGGCTTGGATTGGCATTCAAGGCAACACCAGCGCCTTTGCCACCAACCTTGGTTCCGGCAGACGTTTGCTGAAAAGCAGCAGCAGCCACTCTGATGAGTCCGCTGGCAGGATCGACCAAAGTCTGAGCATGCTGCATAATCATCACATCGGTGGTGGAGACAACCTTGCCCACCGCAGCTTGCTACAGGCCGCAGCAGATGACATATCAGCCCTCGAGACCAAGCTGCTGGGCTTGGCTGCATCCTTCCGTGGAGCCTCCCCCTGCAACACTACTGAGCTCGCGCGGGCGTACTACAGCGGCTCGTCACCAATCCTGAACGGCGACAGGCAGTTCTACTGCGTCAACTTCACCGTCGGCGACAACGACAACATTGACACCTTCTTGACCAGCAACAGCGCATCTTGGGCAAGCCTGCCCTTGTTCCACATCCTGGTCATGAACAACAACCCAGTGATTGTCAGGCAGACTCCCACTGTGGATGTTGACAGCATTCTGGCAGCAAATGTGCAGTACCAGTTGCAGCAGTCACAGGCCCTGCAAGCCGGCTGGCAGCAGCAGCTTCGGTGTGTCAATGCTACTGTGTCAAGTAGGCTCCAGCTGCATCAGCTGGCTGCCCTTGTACAGGCGTCCTTGGCTGTGGAAGGGCAGATGGCTGAAGCCAAGGGCCTTGTTGATTTGTACGAACAGCTGCTGAGGAGGAGCAAAGACACTGACACGCTCTTATTGAACGACCAAGAACACCGTCTGCTGCTGGCGCTTCAGTTGTCTGAAAATGGTGCCCCGGTAAGGTTGCTGTCTTGCTTGAGTATCATCCGCTGTTTCTCAGAGATGATGTATTGCAGTAGAATGGAACAATCTCCATATACATTTGCTGTAAGTGTTACATCCTGTATACACCATAGTGAAAAAGTGTCATGTCTTGAAGACCACAGACATCCAAGGTTCTGCAGGATGCTGAGCATGAAATGCTGTGTCTGAGCAAGTCAGCATCAGCATTGCCCTCTGCTCTGGCCTGTTCAGCAAAACACACAGCCACTGGCGCTCCAAGCCCACAAGGCACTTGAGGACTGCATCAATATGTATTTACAATTACAGTTGCGGCACTGTGGCCAGTTACTGGTAGCGGTGGTCAGTACACACCACTTGCACTTACACTTGCATTTTGCCTCTGTGCCTGGTGTTGTGACAAGCCACCGTTGCAAGCAACAACCACCGACAGTTGCATGGATGGTGCAGGCACGGCGGTCTGGCTTGCGTGCTGAAACTGTGGAGCTGAGGACTCTCTTCTTTCGGCTGCTGGAGATGACACTGCAGGGGTGCAGCAGCTCCTGCAGCAGGGGCCGGCCCCATGCCAAGTTCTATTTCTATGTGAGTGTCTCTCCATCAACTGCATCCTTACCTCACTGACTTGCTCATTCGTCCATCCCTACATGCATCTGTTCATCATGTGTCCTTTCTTTGTTTCTGTCAACAACCCATCCAGCTGGTCTTTCAATATGATCAATGGCTTCATCCAATCCATCCATCAATTTACAAGTACAATCAGAATCAGGTCCGAGCTAGGTGTGTCCTGCTGATTGGGGTATGACTGCTCACCTATTGTGGGGTCTTTTTGCAAAATCAGCTGCTAGGGGCATATTACAACTTAAATGCAGACCAGGTTGCCTTTTTCTTTCATTTCATCATACCTTTCACAAAACTTCGTTTCTTGCCATTCACCTGACATTGTTCGATAGGCAGGATTGCATCAGGGCAATAGAAGTAGAGCATCAGTTGAATGGCAGGTTGAGCTGTCATAGAGGTTGTGATGCATTGAAAGACACAGGCAACATGGTCTGCATTCAAGCTGTTGGTTTCATGCAGTGTCACAGATGCTTTGATCATGGCGCATCAACACCTGACTTTTGTGGCACAGCACGCCTCCCTTTCCCCCATGCCCCCTCCCACGGCATGATGGCCCTTCCCTCCCCCATTGCTGAGGCTTGCTTCAACCCTGATCAATTTCACCTCTGATCAATCATGTACATGATATGGATTGATGTACATGATGCCCTGCGCAGATCAATCATAATCAAACCCTCGAGACGCCCTTCCCAACCAGTGCCACCTCTGTAAGCACCAGCAGCACTATAAGCCCCAGTATGCAGACCACCTCCGGCCGCCGCCTCACTGCTGCATCTACTCAGACTTCACACACTTCACGCATGACTTTGACCAGAGCATCAGCACATGACAGGACTCTCAATGATCGTGCCATGATGTCTGAGCTCATGATGGAGTCCAAGGCCGGGCTCAGGAAGCTGGGCCCAGCACGGGGCCTGCTAGCTGCTGAGGCAGAGGCCTCTGTTGACCTGTGGTTTGGGTATGATGTGCACTACCACTCACGCCCTGTTCAGCGCAATTATGTCAGCTTTGCCCCTCGGTATGTGGGCAGCAGGAACCAGGTCTTGGGTGGGCTCTACTTCCAGCAGGTACATGCTTAACACATGCTGCGTGCTGGTTTCCTGCATTGCCTAGATCATGTGGCCTGTCGTTGGAGCTGTCATGCATTGCTGCTGCCAACCCCACTTGTTTCATCAACTGCTGTTTTGTATTGCTGTTTCCAGTGGCCTCTGTGCTGCACTGCTGATCTTTGCGACATGACTTGAATTCTGCAGGACCGTGAGATTACCACCTGCCGCAGCAAGTACCTGAACCTGTCCTCAACTTGTACAGAGACTGGCTACTACAACCTCACAGGTGGGGCCACCCCTCATTCAGCAGCAATGCGCAGCACCAGGCCTGTCTTTCCTCAAAATTTTGTCATGGCACTAAAATTGGAGCTTTTCATCAGCACTATTTGGTGCAGCAACGCAGTACAAACCTGTAGATCCCTGTCAGCGTTTATGAATGTTTTGAACTCCCGCTGTTGATGATGTTCAGTGACAAGCTTTGGCTCATGTACAGTTGTGCCTTGTTCACCCTCTGCATATGTCACTGCACTTTGGCAGGTCCGTTCATTCAAACATCAATTTTGTCATCTGCTGCAATCATGACAAGATGATTGATCCTGCGTATGATGCAGATGCCGAAAACAACATTCGTAACTTGACCACTGATGCAAGGACTTTCTTCACTAAGAGTGTGATGCGTCCACCCTTGGGTCACGACCCCACCTTCCAGCCTGCCTCCAGGTTGTGGGACTATGACCTCATTGCTCGTGAGGGAGAGTATTACAACACCAGCCAGGTCTGCATCTGCTTTTCTTCTTCCTGCCCCTCTGCAGCGTCACAGACTTTGGCTTGGGAAGCTCATCTCTCGCTCATTTACTCACTCACGCACCCACTCGCTCGCTCGCTCGCTCACTCACTCACAGCAGCATGCGCAGAACTGAAGACCAAGCATTGTATTCCTTGCAGGCATCCAATGAAGTAGATTCACATGGGCCTCGAGGTTTCTTCCATCCTGTGCTGGGCGGCTGGCACTCTGTCAAGGACTACCCAACGCTTATCACCACTCAGATGTCCGGCAACCGTGCTCGTGATGCCCTCACCTACCTGTCTGTAAGCCCTCTTTGCTTCACCTTGCATGTGCACTGAACTGAATTTTGCATCATTCTGCTTCCTACTTGGGGTTGCTGAAGCCTTTGTGCATGCACATTTTGCATGTGAGTGCTGCATTATAGCCTGTTCTTGAAACTAGACATGCCGAGGCCACAGGCAGATGTGTTGCAAACATTGCAGGTCGCATGGATGAATGCAAGCATGACACGCATATCCTATCATGTCTCAGGCAACAGTACCGAACTGTGTCACTTGATTTGAGCTTGATGATTTGCTTTGATGCTGCAATTTGTGTCCCCCCTCAATTTCTTAAGCCCCCTCCTTTTCCTCCGTCTCCTCTCCCTCAGCCCCCACTCAGAGGTTCTGCTTTCAATGATGCTAACTTCTGCCTGCAGGATGGGCAGTATATTGATGCAGACACCCAAGAGCTCTTTTTGACATTGATTACCTACAATACCATTCGCACAGCCTTCGGCTACACTGAGCTGACCTTTACCTGGATTCCTTTTGGCAACATCAGAGTAGCAGCGCACATTGCCACAATGCCAACAGTGCCATATGTCATGCCCAGAGACAGGTGAGCTAACACCTTCTCAAGCCGCCGGCACCACTGTGGCACTGTATTCCATCCCTCAGTGACTGGTGCATGAAGAGAATTGATTGGGCACCAAAGTATGATATCTTTTTGTCACTCTCTGGTGTTCTAGTCTTCTTCACCACCTCCATGCTGTGCTTCGGCACACATGGACCCACCACCACAGAACTAGAGCTGCCTTGTGCACAATGTCATTGCTTGCAATGTCAATATTGCAGTGCTGCTGCAGCTTGGATGTGTTTGCAGAAGCAACTGTGTGTCACACTCTGCACTTTGGCGCTTACTTGAATGCGTTGAGCAAGACACATTGCCACAGCAGCCTGCAAATGTCTTATACTGGGTCTATTTTGTAAGCTGGAAATTGCAACACCACCTGCTCATGTCACAGCCTCTTATCACACCAGTAGCACTCTGCAGTGCTGTTTGCACTGCCCCCTCTCATTGCCTGTGATCTGCAGGGCTGGATTTATTGTGGTGGATGTGGTGCTGCTGTTCCTGGTGGCCGCCTTCACAATCTCTGCCCTGATCGCCTGGTTGCGCAGCGTCTTCCTCAGGACCTTCACAAAGCGCAAAGTGTCCTTCCTGCTGGACTGCCTCACCTGCGCTGTCATGATCCTCAGTAAGCCTGCTCATACTCTTGCAGCTGCTCAGTTGTCGCTTGACCATGATGTAACCTCTCTGTGCATGTGTCATGAGCATCGCAGAGGTTGCATGTGTCAAAGCTTACCTGCATTCATGCAGTGCATCATTGAGTGTTGTAGGACGTTGCCTCTCCTTTGTGCCACACCACTCCCCACCATATCACATCACATCATACTGACTATCATGATGGTACATGTACACCATACTGCATATCAGTTCAGTGACCTCACATATCATGCTTCCTCTGTGCAGGTCTGCTGGTATACATTGTGTATGCAGTTGTCCAGTGCATAGTGCTGCAGCCCGAGCCCTACTATGGTGTATATGACTCTGACAACTGGGCCAAGGCGCGTTGGTTCCTGCTCAAGCGCCTGGGCCTGGCCCCAGGGCAGCCCCAAGACTTCACCCCGGGGGCTGGCTTTGCCATGTTCAACAGCACCCACATCTCAAATGTACCTGGTGGACCTAACAGGTGGCGCTTGCCACAAGACACCTCAGGTGATGCCTGCTGAGATGATAATCGAGAAGCAAATGCTGCAATGACCTGATGGTGGTGCAGTGTCATGATGAGTCTGATTGAATTGAGCAGTGAGTGGATGATGACTCTGCAGTGAGTTGACCATTGGCAACAGCCCAACATGCCAAAACTGCATCAAACTGAGTGCTAAAGCAGCAGAGAAGAAGAAGCACTTGACAGCACATTGCACTGTGCAACAGAGTAAGCATTTACATCACTGCGCCTCATCTCCTGGGATGCATGTCAGGCTGCGCTGAATGGAAGCAGCAACGCAGCCATACAACAGTCCACCTGCACAGTGCTGTAGCCCTCATCAACGCCCAATTATGACAGTGTCCCAGGAGTTGGGCTGAAGCCCACAGCAATGCACAAGCTTAAGCGGTCTTTATGCAATTGCCTGCTGTTCAGTCCACAAAGTCATTGCTACAAATTGGTATTGTGTTACGGCAGGGATGCTGGGGTATGTAGTTCTGCTGGAGCATTTGAGGAAGCTGATGTACCTGTACCACGTCTTCACCATCCTGCAGACGGTGTCCATTCTTCTGCTGCTGGTGCAATTCTGGCGCAAGTGGTGGGTTTCAGCATCCACCAGACATGGCAAAATTCTGCATGCAGTACAGTGACATTTTCATACTCTTCAGCGTTGTAAAGACAGTAAGCGACTGTGTTGTCTGCAGCCTGCTGTGCTGTGCTCTGCCACAGAGCAGGACTGCAGCTTCTCAACATTTATACAACTTCAAAATTCTTGTTGTAGTGTTTGCATTGACAGTGCTAGATGAATGAATGAATGCTGATCATGGTGCAATGTTAGCATGCGTGAACATGGCTGCATCACAATTACTATATGCCTTGCTTTGTGCTGGTCTGGTGCTCTACCAGGTGTGAGACATCAGCAGCACTTGTACTGAGCTCCTGACTGGCACGGTGGCTTCTTCATGCATTTGATCAATTGATTGACTGGTTGAGTGAGTGACTGATGGCTTGATTGATTCGTTGACAGGCACATTCAGCCTAGGATTGCTATGGTGGCACTCACCCTGCAGAAAGCTCTGCCTGACCTAGTCTACATCGCTCTCACCATCATGTTGGTGTTGCCTATTCTGGCAGTGGTGCTGTGTCTTTTTGAAACACACCACGATGATGGCTTCTTCACTTACAGAGGTCGGCACTGCTTCTTCACATCCAATTCTTGACTACAGTGCAACCAATGTTGTTCATAAGGATGTGTACATGCATTGATGTAAGTGTTGCAAGCATGTCAATTGCATTGCATCATTCATGCATGCTTGTTGCTCATGACCAAGACGAGGAATGGCTGTCATGTCAGCACCACATGCATCGTGCAGACCGATGCTCAGAGTGCTGGGAAGTCTTCACATGACTCTGCTGCCAGCAGTGCAAGAGTGGCTTGATGTTCCCTGCAGGGGCCATCATCTTTGTGTACAAGCTCCTGGTGATGAACAACTACACTGGCTTGCGCAATGGCTTGCATGGAGGGAGCGAGCTGGTGTTGTTGAACCGCCTGGTATCGGTATGGCTCGACCCATCAGACAACGTCTTTTGCTTCTGATCTGTATGGTTATCTTGGGTAGACTGCGTGTTGGGTATACTGCCATGCACCTGATCTGCTACAGGTTCTACCTGCTTGTTGTTTGCTCACTATGTCAATCGCTTATTTGACTTGCTTGCTCTCGTGCTGTGAGCACCTTGATGACATTGCTCCTGTGCATTGCCCTTGCAAATGCGCAGCCAAAGATCATGGCCGTGCAAGCAGAAACTCAAAAGTACTGATGCCATAAGTTATTGAACAGCTCCCTTTTGGGGCCAAATTAGAGCATGTGTACTTTGCCGCCCAACTTCTGCCTCCCACCGCGCACAATAGCACGTGTACAGATAAGGCTGGTAGGAGTATGTGACACTCTTCAAATGAGGCAGGTGCCCTTCCACCGCCCCTGCATACCTTTTCTGCTGTTGCCCAACTACGTAAGTCAGCAGGCAGCCCATGTCGACGTCTGGTGTGGGCACATGCAGGACTCGTACTTGTGGGCAGGCCCTCTGGCATATCTCATCAAGACTGCCCTGACTGCCTTTGTCATTATGGCGGTGCTTCGCCCCTTCCGTGCGCAGCGCCGCAGAGCCCTTGCTGCAGAGAGGCAACGCCCCACAGGCCTGGGCTCTAGCATGAAGTGGATGCTGATGGACAAGTGGGACAACATCTGCGATCGCCAGCCTACCACCAAGCGTGCTGTTGACTTCTCCAAGAAGACCACTGATGTGGAAATCCCTTGGTGGCGTCAAGGGTGAGCATGCTTCTGCTTCTTCCCGCGTGCAAAGTGCATCTGTCGCTCTTGCAGGTGACTCAGTGGCAGACTTCCTGGGTGATGTCCAGCTGAGCAATAGCTCTTATACACACAGCGCTGTGCAAACTTGCTTACCAAGCTGTTATGGAGCATCTATTGCTGCAGGGTTCAAGATTGCTCTGAATTGTCTGCAAAGGTCTGCCAGCTGGGTGTGTCATAAGTCATGCCATGCATGTGATTATACACGTGTGTAGTCCTGGAATTAAAGCAATAGCAATGCAAATGCCATACCTGAATTGGCCATATCAATTACTAGCTTGCACAGCTGCCAGACTTGCAGCGGCCATGGCAGCAGGTTGTTGTCTAGATCCGTGTGTTCTCACCCAGAGAGCTGATTTAGCATGTGTGACACCACAGGCGTGACAACAAGACAGCAGTGGTTGTGCGCACAGCTTCAGACAACTGGCTAGCATCGCTCCAGAAGTTGGTGCACAGAACCCTGGCAGACTTCAGCAGGCAAGCCACTCGCGGTTTGTTGAGGATTCTGCGTTCTAGAGCCTTCTCTCCTGACCAAGCCAGACCAGGTTGAGGCCTTCATGATGAAATGCATCTCCTGCACCATTTTGACACATTCTATGCTGTTTCCAGAGGTCTTACTTACATAAGCTGCAATGATAAGCAAGGTGGATCAGCATTGAGCTGCCATCGTGTAGTGCTCTTTAATTGCGGTGCTACATCACAGCTTGCGCTCTTGCGTGTCTGATCTACAAAGTTTCTGCAGCTTTTGCACTGCCTGCTGCTGTTCTACAATGAGTGCCTGACAATCCCCCTGCATTGCAGATGACCCATCCAAGCCCACCAAGGGAGAGATGGCCAAGGTTATGCGCCTACTGATCGCCAATGCAAGAGATGATGAGGAGTTGTTTAACGACCTTGGCAGGCATTGGTAAGCATCTGCACAACCTGCTTGTGCAACCCAAGTATCTTTGTGGAGTGATGCACTTGAGTCACATTGGTTTGTCAGACAGCAGTTATTCAAAAACAATTTGGTCTGTATAAGAAGCGCATTGCTCCATGTACTGAGTGTTCACACCACACCTGTCAGGTGCTATCAGTGATAGCTACAGTAACGATTGGGGTGATGGCGCTCGTGTTGGGATGCAGGTGGGATTACAGTGAGACGATTAAGGAGGCTCTAGGCCGCCTCTTTACATCTCGCCACAAGGTGCTGGCTGGCTTGGACCTCGACAAGTCGCATATCCTGGACCTCATCAAGGAGGCTCAGCGCTTCTTCGAAGACAGTCCGCAGGATGCTGCTGCTCCCGAGGAGACAGCAGCCCGCAGTGTCGAGGACGTTGGTGACCGCCACAGGCGCAAGACCCTGCGCTCAATTGCCGCCAGAGCGCGGCGTCTGGCTCTCCGAGTCACTGAACAGCAACGCAACAAGCGTGCTGGGAACTTACAAGTCGCCTCCATAATCACATCAAGCATCGTCGCTGACATGGTGAACAGGTGAGCATTCGTGCCATCTGCCTGTTTGCATGCACCTTGAGCTGTAAGGACGGCCACCATGGCATATACATGATACGCATGCACCTTGAGCTGTAAGGATTGCCAAAACAGCATATACATGAAACACACAGCTCATCAGAGGCACATCAGCTGCACCAAGCTTGACAGAGTGCTTCATTCATGCTAGCTGCTCGACTGCACAGTCCATGCTGTGTCACTGCCTGAGTATCTGAAAGAAACTTTCTTGGCAGGGGAATGAGAGGCGGCAGGGCCAACAGGCGCAGGTCCGTGGTCCTGGGAGCAGATGCCAGAGGCCCCCTAGCAGCAGTCACCAAGATGTACACTCACCTGTGAGCCCTCCCACAAGCCATGTGTACCCAAGTCAGCCTTGCTGCCGTCGCAAGCAGGAGCTTTGCCATTGTAAATGTATGGAAGCGACAGCATCTTTGCTGTATCACAAGTGCAAGATGGAGTACTTGGGAACTTGCATCAGCTTTACAGAACTCCTTTTCTGCCTTGTTGCGCAACTACACGAACCTACCCGGCATGTGGTACAATGTGGTGAGCTTGCATGGCATCTTGTTGGGAAGCTCATGAGGCAGGGTCAATCGGCAGCTGGGTAAGTCGTCAGAGCAGCAGCTGCACGCTGTAAGCTCATAACGCACATGTAGGAAGTTGCTGCGTATGTAGTTACCAGTCAGGCGACAAGCACAAGCGACAGCCCTGACTTGCTTTTGCTGACTGCCTGCCCCAGATATACACATCTTGGGTCACAGTCTATGCTCCACTCAGCTGTCTTGCACACTGTAATCATGTGACCATCACAGAATAAGTAACATCTTGCCCTTTGAGTAAAGCTGTGTGTTACACTGCAGTGCTGACGCTCCAACCAAGACCAATCTGAATGGCAAGGTGCTGGCTCGCCTGCGCTCTACAGCCGGCACCAACCTGGTGCCGCAGTCCGCTGGCCTTGCCCGTGCTTCCTCCTCCCTGTCAGGGGACCTGCAACTGTCTCCTTCTGGCAGTGGCACAGTGCCCAGCATCAGCAGGCTGGGTTCCATTGCTGCTGGACCCCCACAGCTGAACAAGCTGGCTCCAGCCGTGGGCCTGGGAGCTGCCAGGCGCTCGGCAGACCTGCCTCTGCAGCGACTCATGGGAATGCAGACTCCAGGTGCACATACCCTCCCACACGGCCCCCACCCTCATACGCCCCACCCCCCACACGCCAATGCGATGCAGGGCACACCAGACTCCAGGCGTGGGGTGCCCTGCATTGATTGCCTTCTCTTGGTGGGGCCTGCCATGCAATGTCTGCTGCTGCTGAAGATTGAGATGATGATTGAAATGGCTCAGCACACTCGTGCATTGGTTCTGCGCAATGCCACCAGCAAGCTCAACAGCCAGGGGGACACAAGTGCAGTAGGATGTGCAGGGTTTTGGGAAGGATGCATTAGCCATACACGCCAACAGGCTTCTATGGCTTGATACACACTTCTTGTTGTTCTGAGCCTTTTGCTCATGCCAAGACAAATGCAAGTCAGCAAAATGGTTGCTGGTCAGGCTAATTCGAGGCTTGCTTCATACGCTGTAGCTGAACAACTTCCGGTCCTCTTCCAAGCCCCCCCTGGTCCACTTGACTGAAATATGATTGTCATGTTTGCAGGTGCACCTAGGCTGGGCAGGACCTCCTCTGTGTTGGCGCCAGGCATGGCTCGCAGGTCAGCTGATGTACCCCTGCAGCAGCTGCTGGATGCGCAGAGGGTCCCCACTGCCCCTAGGGCCCGAAGGGCATCAGTAGGAGGCTTGGTCCCAACTGCTGGAGCTGAAGGGGAGATGGTCCCCTACAACCCTAGAGCAAGGCGCATGTCCACTGTTATCGCCTCACAGCGTGTCCTGCCCACAGAGGCCTCCACTGCTCTGCCCTTTATGCCTCAAACCATTCCTGAAGAAGGTGTGTGTCTGCCTGTGTGGGCATGCATGCATTTGTGTGTCTGTCCGCATGTGTGTGTCTGAGCCACACTTTGCTGTATAGCCATGCTCCATCCGACTGCTTGCATGCGGCAAGACTCAGGGCATGCACATTTATTGTTTCTCATTCTGAACATGCCGTATACTGTGCATAGGTGCACGTGGCCCTTAGTCACATGCTTGTACACTGCAGCAGCACTGGCCCCAGTAGATGCAGTAGCATTTCATGTCAGTGCTGATGGGGTGCATGCAATGCAGGTCCATTCCAGGTGGTAGGGGCTGGAGGGTTGGCAAGGTCCAGCTCGGGTATGAGGAATCTGGCACGGGTCAGCCCCACCTCCAGTTCCAGCCTGTACCGCTTGGGCTCCCTGGCCGCCTTATCCCCCTCCCTCCTGGGCATGTCTGCAACCCCCGCCCCCCGCAGGTATGCATCTGTGCTGCATGCTGTCAATTATGAAAGGATCTTGTACTAGAAAGTCCTGCTTGCTGCATATATAGCAGCAAAGTACTTGTATATGGATGCATGTTCTGCACACACGGCTGACGTGACGTTTGAAGGGTGGGTTGCATGGAGCTGCATGTGAGAGTTGTTGCTGATGGATGCAGGGCTACAGCAGACAGTGATGAGGGAGTTCCTCTGGGTGGGCTTGCCAAATTAGGATCCAATGTAGCTGACCTCATGACCAACCTGGAATCCAGCAAGCTGCAAAGGCCTTCTGCTGATATGGACCGTTTGACAGCAATGCTTGGCGGGAATGCTGGCCAACTGCTCACCCCTCCCTCCACCAACGTTAAACCCAGTCCAGAATCCCCTCCTGCTGGCGGCTCCAAAGCTGCTGCTTCCCCTGCTGATGTGCAGCTGACAGTGTCACCGAAGAAGAGAGATGGGTCCCCCTTGCGGAAGGGTGCATCTTTGGCGGCGTTGCTGGACATTGCAGAGAGTGAGGACTCGGTGACTTCTTCTACCGCTGGCTTGCTGCAGACTGATGGTGTCACCAGCAATTCAAAGGCAGAAGACAGGTAACTTGACCCCCTCCATTGGACCCCTCCGTTGACTCCCTCTGCTTACCCCCTCCATTCACCCCCTCCAGCTTGACCCTCTCCATTCATGCCGCTGAACCTGTTGCATGTACGATCTTGTCTACTGCTTTCGCCTACTGGCAAAATATCTCATTGAATAGTCTGGTGAGTTGGCAGACGGTTTTCTGCAGTGCTGCACAAAGTGGTGAACGTAGGTTGCTGGCGACATGCATGCAGAGGTGTATCAGACAGCTGTTTGACATGCATCTTTTACCAGCCAGTTCCAAGCAGGATCTGCACTGTGCTTTCTGATAGCAAAAGGTTAGTCATCTGGGGCATGGTCTGGCACCAGAGGGGTTTGACGGGCAACTGCCTCCCTGTCTGCTAGCAGACAGATAGACTTTTACACTGCTCTGCTCCCCACCCACCCCCCCCCCCCCTCAACAGTCAATTGTGATGCCCCATTGTGACCCATTCTATTGATCACTGCAGGCAGGCCCAGGGGGCAGCAGCCGGGCGCACAAGGAGGCAGTCAGTCATCAACAGGCGTGGCAGTCAGCTGATGAAGAAGGTCACACCTAAGGCAGCTCTCATTCAGTTCACTGCTCAGGCCAGCGCTGTCGTCAGTGACTTGTCTTCCCAGTTGGGCGACTTGAGCATGCAGCAGGCGCAGTGGCAGCGCGAGCTGCAAGACCAGATGGCTTCAGTGCAGGAACTGATTGACAACATTGATGTCTGAGCTTGCTGCTGCTTGTGAATGGAAAACATGACGCTGGACATGCAAACAGCTGCAACCGCCATGCTTGATGTTTTCCTTTGAAAAAAGAGTCAATTTGCAAAAACTTGATGTTTCTGCAACATGTGCAGCTAGGATGCTATGCATCGGATTTGACCTGCTTTTGTGTTGTACACCTGGGCAACCACTAGCAAATTGTCTGTGGTATGCTCTGATCCAAATCAGTTACAGCTCTGCAAACATGGATGTCCTTGAGATCTGCACTAATCCTATTCCTTCACAAAAACAAACCAAAACTTGTGATTAAGTACTGTCGTGGCCAATTTGCCTTTGCTGTGTGATGTACATCTTGGGCTGCACTCCTCAATGTCTTAGACCCTCACTTCTACGTGACAAGAGTTTATTATGAAGTTTTGAATGCATTTGTCTTTTTCCATGGTAGCAAACTGTTGGGCTAGATGCTGGCACACCACAGCTCCTTCCCAGTTCAACCACTTTCTGGTGACCTGTATATTGTTGTGCGCAAAGAAGGATAACTTGCTGTGCTGGAAGCTGACATCAATTCTGCGCCAAGGGAGGCTTTGTAGCTTCTTCAGCACTTGCAGGGCATTAGCTGAAGAGCTGACAGCATCCACCGCTTGCTGTTGCCCCTGTTGTGCATCTGCAGTGCTGGCTGTGGGCTGAACTGAATGCTCTTGTGCACGTGGAGAGCTGTCAAGAGTTGCATGATCGTTTGCAGCTGCCTGCTCTGCACTGCCGCTAGCTGTTCTGAACTCAGCAGAATGCTGAGGATGCAGAGCCGCTTCCAAAGGATCTTCTCTGATGACCCCATTCAGCTTGGTTCCAGGCCTGATGACAGGCAGCTCATCAGGATGTCGTATTGAGCTGTTGGCCCATCCCACTAGATGGTCCCCTACAAGGAACAGTCAAATCATGCAAAGGAACAGCATGTGAGACTGGCACCAGAAGCTAGCATATATTGCTCACCGCCAGCATTTGCATAGCATGTCCGAGTAACAAAGCTGTGCAAAGCTGATAGAAAGTAGCCATGCGCAGCACTGTCTTCACTCATTCGAACCTGCAAGCAAGATGTCCGCACCTTAACGGCTACTAAGCAGAAAAACCTCCCGTTGTGTGACAGCTTTTTGAGCATTGGAAGCAATCTTTCAGATGACCAGATGAGCTTTGCCATGCACTCTGCTGCCCAGGGCTGTGCTATAGCTTGACAGCGACAATACAGAATGTGACAGGGAGGGCATGTAGGCCTGTCAGGATGAACGTGGCACCTAGTATGATAGCCAGCACAGCCAGCAAGCAGGAGCAAGCCTGAGACGCACAAGCAGCGGTCTCTGCCCATTGTCTGTGTCATGCATGAAGAACTGCTGGCCTGTGCGTTTCATGAAAGTGGATACGAAGGGCTTAGCAGCAGACTGGAGCAGCCTCTGAAGGGCATTTCCTGCCAAGGGCATGTTGCCTGTCCACCCAATGAAGGGTACCTATAGCAGCAAAAAATACATGCACAGAAGCACATACGGCAGAAGCATAGCATTCAGTATGCTGGGATGTGGTAAACAAAGATTGGGGTATCAGAATGCATGCATAACTGCAAGGGGCGAAGGCCAAATCTCGGCACAACAAATGTGATATACTGGCATAACAATAACTATAACGCTTTCCAGCTTGTGATGAGCTGGGTATGTGCGAGGCAAGTCTCGTCCCTCCAAAGCAGTCTGTTCTGAGCATCCTTGTAAGCTTTATACTGGCATGTGGTAATGCATGTACATTGGCCCCTGTGTATACCTGCTGCAAATACTAGCTTTCCCTTGCTTGGGCTATCACTACTAGGCTAGTCATACAGCTGCTTTGAATGTGAGAAGAAGAGTCGAAAAGGCGAGGTACCTGGGCAGGTCCCTCACCATCACAGCCCATGTGCGGGGTGGCCAGAGTCAAGAAGTGCGCTGGCTTGAGTCCAGCAATCAGCTTGGTGGTTGGGTCATACAGCTTGCCTGCATCAACCGCACTGCCTGAATCAGGATGCCATACCCAAGGTGAGGCTCTTCAGCCCCAGGCATGCCTGTCTTACACTGCACTCGGGCTGTATCTACAGGCAGGATTGTGCATGAAACAGTGGTAAGCACATGATGAGGATTTTCAGGAAATGTAACCCCAGCTATACTGACTGCAAAGCTTATTAGTGTTCTGTCAAATCTATTTGTTGCTCACGAGCTGATGCGTTGCTGCTCGGTGCCCTGCTTGCAAGCATGATGCAAAACTGTGCTGGCGTGCAATAGCCACCTGCGGCATAGCGCACCAGCAGTCCACCCATGGAGTGGCCAAGGAGGGAGATGTTCTGCAGGGAAGGGTACTCCTTGACCTTGTTTTCAATCTCTGAAGCCAGTCTATCACCACAAGTATCAATGCCATCATAAGTCTGGAGGAAACAACATTGGTTGAAGAGGTGATCAAGCTGCACTGCACAGGTGTGATTGTATAGTCCATACTTGTGTGAGTGAGTTTGCATTTGAAGCAACAAGCAGCGTGTGACTGAGGTTCAGGTTGGTCTGCTGCAGAGCCTCTATGATGACATCCCAGTTGCTGGAGTTCCCAAACAAGCCGTTCGCCATGACAACAAGGTGTGTCTGGCGTTCCGTTCCAGTGCTTGTTCTATTAGGCAGCTCGCGCATAGCGCAGGCGACTTGGAGTGATCCAGTATGACCTATGGGGCTGGGCTGTCGTGCAAGCTTCTTTGCTGAAGGAAATCTACGATACTCGAAAGAGGGCTTCTCGCCAGCGGTTGATATAGCGAGGAAAGTAGGCCGACCACAGGTTCTAACTGTAAACGTTTGGTTCATGTTTACTGGATTGTTTGGGTACGTCCTCCAAACGGAATCACACCAATCGCCATTGGCAGCTGCATAGCTCTTGCTGTTGCAGCATCTGTTATACCCACACACCAAAAGCTATCTTACAAACAACTACATTCATCCAGTGAACGAAGGACTTTGGCGATCATGCAAGTAAACTATCTCAAAAGTCAGAAATCTCCTCAACAACAACAACTACACTTCTGCATAATGATGCAGCCTGTATAGCAAGACCTTGCCTTTGGCGTTGCCAGCAGCCAGAAATCCTCCCTTGGGACTGAAACACAGAGAATGAACATAACCAAGGGAGTCCTGGACGTTGGCCAATTCCTGAATACCGTACACGAGGGAACATGGACCAGTCGCAGGAATCTTTCTTCATCCTTGAGCCCATTGCAAGCAGCTGGGTGTCGGGCTGAAGGCTAAGCTATCTATGCTAGTGGCTAGATTCATGAAGGTATGCAGGGGGCTTGCAGGGCGGGCAGCCATGGGTCTGCTGATCTGCACATCTCCTGTAGGACGATACTGTCGTTTGTACACATTCACGACTCCGCTGTTGGACCCTGTGGCAAAGAGGCGGCCGGAGTTGGAGCATGTGAGTGCTGTGCTGTTGAGGCATCCCTCATCGACCTGCCTGTCGACACAGCGGCGTGTGCGCAGGTCCCAAGTATGCACCACTCCATCTCCACCTGCATGTCCGATGATACTCAGATGCTACAATCAATACCTGGAACAAAACATGGAGAACAACAAAAACATGTCCAGTGATAAACTGACACTGCAAAGCTTAAGGAAGTCTTCTGTGTGTCAAGGAAACACTAAGTCGGGGATCAATGAGTGTTTTCTGTGACACATGAGAAGCAGGAACACAAGGCAGATGATGACTGCAAAAGCTAGAACTTGATGCATCCTGCTTGTATAACTGTGCCCCAAGTAACACAGCAGCAGTACAACGGCACGAACGCCAGAAGTGTGACAAAGGTCACACCCGATGTTCAAGCTTGGCATATAAGCACAGCCGCAACAGCAAAAGCTGTCAAACTGCCCACTTTTCCCCAGGAGCAAACGGCAAGCAAGTGTGAGCAGTGGGTACCTGCAGTCAGCAGCTCCTGCCCATCAGCTGTGAAGGCCGCTGTCCTCACAGTGCCATTCATCTTGAGGTTGCCAATGCTTTGGCGGGAGTGCAGGGAGACAGGGTATGCAGCCCTCATTGCCAGGAAGGCCACCAAGGGGTTGCTGCTGGAGGGGCAGGTCACAAAGCTCTCACAGCTCTTCTCCTGGCGCCCCAAGATGCCCTGCACTTGCTCCACCCTGGAGGCTGCCAGGTCATAGATGAAGAAGCCCTTTCTGCGCCCCAGACGCCACAATCTGCACCACCAAAAAGGTAACTGCTGATAGCAAGGACGTCCAAAAAAAGCACATACTAGGGACAGTGGGGGGGGGGGGGGCAGCAGCCGGTCACCACCTCATCTACTCCCAAAAGCAAAGTGAGGAGCACAAAACATGGCTATTTTTGCAGACTAGATATGAGATAGATCAGCTGTCTGCAACTGAGATGGGCCGAGGTGGTGGGTGCTGGAGAAGCAAGGGTCCAAGCTCTCAAGATGACTTGTGTGAGGCTTCTCGATGAGCCCATCACCAGCACACAGGACACAAGATGCCACGCGAAGACAGACACAAACTCAGACCCCACACACCAAGCTGTGCATGCAAGTCAAGCACATGCAAAAAAATGGAAACTGAATGCTACTTTTCCCCAAAGTCAATGACAGTAGCAGTAGCGAAGTTGTGCTTCATATCTGCTGCAAAGCAGGAGCACATCCTGACTGAAACACCGCCCACTCACCTGAGCCCCATCGTTTGCAAAAGCAGCTTTGTGGAGAGGGTTTCTGGAAGAACACGCTTTGAACTTTTGGGTTTTCAATGCCATCCACCTGGACACGCCAGGCAGCACTTTCTCAGAAATTTGTCTCAAAGCTGGCCTTCAACAACCTGGCCACAAAATCAGATGGCGTACAGCTCAGGCAATCAGCAAAGCAGCAACCCTGTCACAAGTGTCTTTCAGCTGCACTACAGTGTGACTGCCTTCAGCTTTGGTCTCCACTGTTGTCAAGGCGCAAAGCACTGCATTTGTCCCTGCCACTGCACGTGCAGATGCAACCAGTCCGAGAGACAAACTGCCAATCTGGGACAATGCAGCAATGGGAGCTGTCCCCTTCTGACCATAGCAGGGCATGGAGTGCACAGTAGAAGACCGCCTCCGCCCCCCGCCCCCCACCCGCCACCTCCAACACTATGTTGACTTCAAAACTCTTGTGGCAAGCAATGGTGTTGACACTGACTGCTCACTGAGGATCACGTCTCGTTCTGGTGCTAAGCAAGTACCTGAAACAAGCGCAGCCTTTTGTCCAAGCCAGCAGTGAGCAGCAGTTGGCCGGCAGGGTGGAACTCAACAGACTGCACCACCGACTTGCTGGGCTCCTGCTGGTTAGCATCCTTCAGCCTGGTGGTCTCTATCAGCCCTGACGCAAGCTGCTTATTCCTGCCCAGCAGTGCCCCCGCTCCAGACAGGATGTCCACTTCAGCCTCATCACCACTTCTGCAACAGGCAGCATAACTGTGTCTTCAATGGCCTTGATCCTGGGGTTTTCATACTGCTGAGGGTTGTGCACTGATGACATGTGTGTCAGCATATATGTCATGCCACCAGCAAGCTCTATTCCAAAAAGCTGGGCATAGTCAATGTGGTTCTCACACCAGCATCACCGTTTGGCATGAGAGCAAAGTGCTGAAGCTGTGCAAGAGCCAATTTGCGTGGGGCGGCATATTTCCATTCGCTTGAACAGCTTGTGCACAGCTTCTGCAATGCTTTCCGCGGACAGCTGGCAATGCTGGCTGGCAACAAAACACTGACTGTGCCCAAACTCACGGCAGACGCTGGGGTATTCTGCCAGAAGCATTTATCAGAGCTAGGCATACTAAGCGGCAACTAGTTGCAGCAGAGCAAGCGTCGGGATGAACAGGCAAAGTGCGTTTTGAGTAAGAACTATGCAGCACTTCTTGAAGTGGCAGTCCTGGAGACTGACACTTCAACATTCCTTGCACTTTATGCCAGGGAGAGGCATACGTACAAGTGGTCAGAGGTAGTCAGACCAAATGCAGCATTCAACAGGTCTGTGGTAGTTATGCAGCCAATGGTGTGCATGCGACGTGAGGTGATGCAGGCAGTCATGCAGCCAAGTGCACCAGGAAAAGAACCTGCCTTACCTCCTGTTCCTAATCTTGCCCAAATAGCAGCAGGCAGGAAAGGTCTCTGCACTGTAATCTGTGTGTATGTGCTGGAGTTGCCACTAGGCCACACAGTTCACGTGCGCCAATTTTAAAAGTGCATGCAACCTCATGGTCACCATATGCTGCAGACTTTCCTAGGCGTCCTCTTCCAACATCTGGTGGATACAGAAGCAGGAAGTGCAAGTGTCACCACAGTACTACAAGGTGGTGTTCTTGAGGCTGGCCAGCACGTATTGAACAGCAAAAGCCAACCAAGGCACATAAGACAAAAGTAGACAGAACTCACTCCTCACTGCTCTCGTCTCCAAAGCTTGGTTTCTTCTTTGACTTCCTTTTGTTCATTTGGGCCCAGGAGGTCCTGGGATTCAACTTTGTATGCTGCTGGCGTAACCTAGCTTCTAACTCCTTGCCTGCATGGAGTCACACCATGCTGACTTCTGCCGAAGACATACTTGTGCCCAACAGCAGGTGCACACCACCAATCTTCAGGGTTGTTGGGGCAGAGGAAGGGGCTTGCAATTGCTGTGACACCGTTGCAGCACCCCTGAGTCACATACATCACAATTCCAATCGCACATGCGATACTGCGTGTGTTCAAGCATCGGCAGTGTATCCCAAGGTTCAGCACATGAATCTTGATGAGCCACACTGGATTGTCAATGATCGAGAATGCTGCAGGGCAATCACTCCCCAACAGAAGACAGCACGGCCAGCACAAAGGTTGTCTTCAGTGCACCTACCTGAGACAATGCCGTCACGCTCTGTCTTTCTTAGCTTTCTCAATCTTGGCTGTGCGGCAAGGTTCACTTGTGCTGACGTGTCATCTGGATCTTCCCACACTGGCCTCCGTTCACTTGTTGATGGAACAGCTTGCTGAACTGGTTCTTGATCTGAAACATCGCTTCCTGAGCGCTCTTCCCATGCAAAGGGTTGTTTGTCTTCTTCCCAAGGCAAGCCAGCCTGACATACATCAGCAGTGCACACAGATGATTCAGCATACATGAAACTGGGCAGCTAGGTATAGGAAGGTGACTTGCACAGAACAAATGCCTTGCAAGCCACAGTCACTGAGCATGCAGCGGCTATCGGCTGACTGTAGCAAATGTGGCAAAAGTTACAATATAGCTGAACTCTCACCTCAAGGTCGCCCGCAGCAAGGTTGTCATGCTCCTTGCCAAAACCCTCTGCTGCAGCTGACCCAGCCCCGAACAGGAACTGTTCTAAACTCGCAGCCTATCGGACAGAAGAGCAGAGGTTGCCATCTACGCTTGGAGAAGGTACGCGTACTCACACATGGCCTCACCTGTTCCATGTCTGCAGCACTGAGGGTCCGTTTGCGCTTTCCGCTTCCTTCGGTCATTGCGTCGTCAATAGATGAAGTCCCGGCTTTAGCGCTTGCTCATCAAAGTAAAATTTTGACACTAGACTACCCGACAACATGACAAAGACTTGCAGCAGCATGTTTTGCAGACTGCAGGTATAGATCTCACTTGCACAGGCAACAGTCAAGTCAGGCGGCATGAGTCAACAAAGTGGCGGACAGCGGTGGTTTCTGATTCGAGCTGCGGTCCAGCTTAAGCATTGCCTGGTGTTATATACTTGCACCCAATCCATGCAGGGACATGCATGTCTGCGAGAGTGAACCCAGAAAGCCTCGGCGCATGTACAGCCAAAGTTCACCCGCATAATAGTCTCAGCAAAATTACTGCTACGGCAGTAATCCACGTGAGAAAGCACTGCATAACAACCAAAGCTATGACCGTCGCGTTTATCGTTCTGTTGCTTGTCTATATGCCATTTAGTGTGTCTACCGAGCCTTGCGTACCAGATCGTTACAATACGAACGCTAGCAGGTACCCCAGCTGAACTTGACCTAACAGCATGCTTTGTCCTCGTACACGTTGCCTCAAACTCTTCGTAAACGGTGTTGCTAGATCTTATCTCCCGCCACAGCTGCACAGCGCGTCATCTTGTCGTCATAAAGTCATTTTGACCGGCCGATCAGATCAGATCTTGAGATCAACCACTGTCTGACTGACTGACACTGCTGTTGTAAAGGGTCGAAGGCAAGCTGAACGTGCACCTGGTCCCACATACTCACGATGATAGTGGATGGCTGAAGACTATGGACCAGTATTACTACGGTTCCAACAACAAGATTCAGGTTTGCATATGAGGCCCCTCTGTTGCTGACCAATTTACTGACTTGAAAAGCTTATGCAGTTGGCAGCTGTACAGTACATCTTGGACACAGTTATGCAAGCGCTGGATGCCAACCCTGACAGGAAGTTCGTCTATGGGGAAATGGTAAGCTTGCATGCATGCAAACCCAGGACATTTGACACACCTCCCTCACCATGCATCATAGATCGCTGCATAAATGTACTGCTGCTGACATGTCAACAGGCCCATCTGATCAAAACACAAGTCTGAGCCCATTGCCTTTTGGAGCATCTGATCTAGTGCCTGTGGGAAATACCATCCTTGCAGCTCAATTACAGCGCTATCAGGCTGTCTGCAGTCCTTCTTTACCCGATGGTGGAGAGAACAGACAACTGCCACCAAAGACAAGTCCGAAAACTAGTCAACAACGGACAGCTGGACTTTGTGAATGGCGGCTATGTGCAGCACGACGAGGCTGCTGCACACTATGTTGCCATGATTGACCAGACCACTCGTGGCCACAGGTATGACCTCTGATGCAGCCTTGTGCATCATCATCTCTGCATCAGCTGCTGACCACTCTCTGCGTGAAGCTTCCTTTACAAGTGTGGTGCTGCTACACATCTGATGCAGCAGTGCCTCAAGGACCATAATCAGCACAGCTATGACAAATGAGCTTCTGGACACCAATACAACTTGGCACTGTGTGCGACATGACCTGTTGCTGCTGAGCAGTGAAGTCACTGAAGAGCATCATAACATGGCTCTTCGGCAAATTTAGATCCTGAGTGTGGCGAAGCAGCAAAATGCCGCCTTGCACACCATGCCATGTATTGCTCCACAGAAGCTATCATCATGTTTTGCTGACTATGCTCCTTGACTTTGCTGGCCCTGCCAAAATGCC
>JAYKYS010000220.1:0-54453 GCA_036924285.1 Asterella californica | reverse complement strand
TTGACAAGCTGACTCTGTGCAAACTTTAGTGTTTGCCTACATGCAAGTTGTAAGGGTAGCCTATAGCTTCTGTTGTGGATGGCCTTTCCATTTGAACGCTTGTGGTTTCTTTCATTGCATGTTTGTAATGAGTAGCACTCCCACCCCCACATCGTTCATGTCAGAGCTGTTTCAGTGAAGGCCACGTAAACAGCAACAACACCGTTCCAGCCTGCCAACTTGCACAAAGCACATCCCAACTTGATGCCACACCAACGAGCTAAAGAGAATAATCATTTCCTTTGCTTGGCACGGCAATTTAGCCGGCCAGGTTGCCTTTCCAGTTGCGATGTTGCATTTGCTGGTGCAAGGGCACACTGTGCTCTTGTTGCTTCTTTTGTGACACATCATTACCGAGGTCATGACACGACCAGCTGTTGTTGGCTGGTCGTCATGGACTCAGAACGCTTTGCCAGCCCCATTACGGGGAATTTTTGCAGTGGACTGAGCGCCTGTTGCACCCGAATTAGGCCGTTGTTCCTGCATATCTCAGGTTCGTCTGGTGTCCTGAAGGCTCTTTTGCTTGAAAGGAATAGGCAACTATCCTGTAACCCAAAAAAAAAAAAAAAAAAAAAAATCATTGCCAAAACAAAAGCGCTCAAATTGCCAAGACCGTACATTGCACTTCACCCAATCATGGCAAAATCATAGAAGTGATGGTCTTCAAGGCTAGCCTGCTGGCTAAGTGAGAGTGAGATGGCAAAGGAGTAGGAGCAAGACCATGTGGGGAAGAGGCAGTGATTCAGGCTGCCATCCAAATGCTATGCAGCACTGCCAATCTGAGCCGGTGCCAAGTCTGAACAAGCGCATCTGAAGCACATTGCCCGGCTGGAGTGGAAGCTGCTAGGATGGTGGCAACTGAGGCATCAAGGGTGTGGCCAGTCATAGCTTGCCAAAGGCGGCAAAGCCAGCTGACAACAGTGGCGGCTTCTGGGCACTCCAGGAACATGTGGCTGATGGTCTGGGGCTAGGCGGAGGTGCAGCAGCAGGCAAAAGGGCAACATGCCTGCTGCGGCGTGGCTCTGCCAATGTAGGTTCCGAAGGCCCCACACATCATGCAGCCGTGCAGATTGCGCCACCACAAGGTTCAGTGTTGCCTGTTGAAGTAGGCAGCACTGGCTAGCTCCCAGAGCTTGCGCCACTCAGACAGCTGAGGGGGGCTGTTAGGGTCCCCCAGCACATCCATGGTATCATTGTTGGCAGCTCTGTCTGTAGGAAGCTGCCGGGGCTGCTGCTGTCACGTGGTGACTATTCTTATGGCCTCTGCCACTGACTATTCTAGAGATATCTCTTACGGCATCTGCCACCTTCAATATCTGCTTACTTTTTCTTCTTGACGGCTCTGCTATATCAGAGCTGCACAACTAGAATGGTGTCATATCGACGCCCCCGGTGTTGAATAAGCGACAAAGGTGACAAGTGGTTTTGGGCCGTTGTTCTGATACCTAGCCTACTTTCGCATTCCGCTGCGTCTCCTGCGCTCGTCGTATCCCAGTATAGCCTCCTCTTACATCTACATGTGTCCCAAATCATATGTCAGAGCCAACTGCCAACCTAGCAGGTGTCGGTGCTGCCATTTCTCAGCTTGAGAACCCTTTTTTTTTTTTTTTTTCGGTTACAGGATAGTTGCCTATTCCTTTCAAGCAAAAGAGCCTTCACACATCATTACCGAGGTCATGACACGACCAGCTGTTGTTGGCTGGTCGTCATGGACTCAGAACGCTTTGCCAGCCCCATTACGGGGAATTTTTGCAGTGGACTGAGCGCCTGTTGCACCCGGATTAGGCCGTTGTTCCTGCATATCTCAGGTTCGTCTGGTGTCCTGAAGGCTTTTTTGATTGAAAGGAATAGGCAACTATCCTGTAACCCAAAAAAAAAAAAAAAAAAAAAAAAAGAGCCTTCAGGACACCAGACGAACCTGAGATATGCAGGAACAACGGCCGAATCCGGGTGCAACAGGCGTTCAGTCCACTGCAAAAAATCCCCGTAATGGGGCTGGCAAAGCGTTCTGAGTCCATGACGACCAGCCAACAACAGCTGGTCGTGTCATGACCTTGGTAATGATGTGTCACGGAAGAAGCAACAAGAGCACAGGGTGCCCTTGCCAACAATGATACCATGGATGTGCTGGGGGGACCCTGGCAGCCCCCCTCAGCTGTCTGAGTGGCGCAAGCTCTGGGAGCTAGCCAGTGCTGCCTACTTCAACAGGCAACACAGAACCTTGTGGTGGCGCATTCTGCACGGCTGCGTGATGTGTGGGGCCTTCAATGCCTACATTGGCAGAGCCACGCCGCAGCAGGCCTGTTGCCCTTTTGCCTGCTGCTGCACCCCCCTCCAGCCCCAGACCATTAGCCACATGTTCCTAGAGTGCCCAGTAGCCGCCAATGTTGTCAGCTGGCTTTGTCGCCTGTGGCAAGCTATGACTGGCCATACCCTGATGCCTCAGTTGCCACCATCCTAGCAGCTTCCACTCCAGCCGGGCAGGGTGCTTCAGATGCGTTGCTTCAGACTTGGCACCGGCTCAGATTGGCAGTACTGCATAGCATTTGGACGGCAGCCCAAATCACTGCCTCTTCCCCACATGGTCTTGCTCCTACTCAGGCCTCTCCTTTACCATCTCACTCTCAGTTAGCGAGCAAGCTAGCATTGAAGACCATCACTTCCATGATTCGCCATGATTGGGTGAAGTGCAATGATGATGTACGGCAAATTTCTGGGGTGTGCTCAAGCTGGCTGAGGGGCAGGGACCCCAGTATGACTTTGGAGGCATTTCAACGTTTGTGGTGCCACAACCACACCCTGGCATCAATCCACACGATTCAATCCGGCACTGAGGAAAAACTCGACCTGAAAGTGCACTTGTCTGACTCATTACCTGTGCCATTGTTTTAGCCGGCTATTTGCTGTTTGCTATGTGACAATATGTAACAATTTATTTGCATGCTGGGCTTGAACCTGGCGGATTTTTTTTTTTTTTTGGGTTACAGGATAGTTGCCTATTCCTTTCAAGCAAAAGAGCCTTCATCACACCAGACGACCTCCCACACCTCATGTCTTGCTAGCCACAATGGCTTGTTGACAATGAAAGGAGTATACAGCCCTACAGCAAAGGGGCAACAATGAGGCGTGTGGCTTGTGAAGCAGCTCCTATCAGCTTCCGGCCAGAAGCGCGAGGGCAGAAGCAATAGCTCCAAAGTGCCAGCAGCATTAGGCAGAAGCAACAGCTCAGCAATGCCAACAAAGATGGGGAGCAATACAATCAAAAAATGATGTTCAATGCTGAACTTGCAGTGAAAGGGGATCAAGTCCCTGCCAGAGCGCTGGTGGATACTGGCGCCACGCACTGCTATGTCTCTAAAAGCTTCATTCAGAAGACTACGTTGCCAATACGTCAACAACACACCTGGCTTTCACTAGCAAATGGCTCCAAAGCCATCTCACTTGGCAAAGCAGTGTTACCCATTGACATTCAGTCGTATCAGGGTGCTGTTGAGTGTTTTGTCATACCCATGTCAGACCACTTCGATCTGATTCTTGGGGAAGACTGGTGTGAAATCACCAGTTATGAAATATCATTTAGATCTCACTGTCTAAAATGTGACGACATTGATGGCCGTTGCCACACACTGCTTACTCAAGCTACTGATGGACCTACATTGTGTCCGATTGTCAATGCCATTCATTTGGAACAAAGTTTACAGCAGGATGACATGCTATATATATATATATATATTTTAGGTTACAGGATAGTTGCCTATTCCTTCCAAGCAAAAGAGCCTTCAGCACACCAGACGAACCTGAGGCGGGCTGCTGTCCCCAGCCCCACACCCCCACTGACAAGTGGTTGGGACCCCACAACTGCCCTTGCAAGGAAAGCAGCGCAACAGCTGATTGAGTTGGTTGTTGTAACGGACCCCTCCAAGGTCTAGAAGGGTCCCAGGAAACGACACGCACAGGGTTGGTAGCCATGGCCATTTGAGCATGGGACCGTTGCAACTTTTTTTTTTTTTTTTTGGGTGGGAGAGCTATTCATTACAAGCATGCAATGAAAGAAACCACAAGTGTTCAAATGTAAAGGCCATCCACAACAAAAGCTGCAGGCTACCCTCACAACTTGCATTTAGGCAAACACGAAAGTTTGGCAAGAGTCAGCTTGTCAAGCAAAACAAGCAGCAAACAAGGCAGTTGTTCACCAGCCAAGAGCCGAGCCTGTTTCTTTTCACCAAACAAAGACTCACCAATGTTTAGATCAACCCAAGTAGCTGCTAGAAGTTTTTTTTTTTTTTTTTTTTTTGGGTTACAGGATAGTTGCCTATTCCTTTCAAGCAAAAGAGCCTTCAGGACACCAGACGAACCTGAGATATGCAGGAACAACGGCCTAATCCGGGTGCAACAGGCGCTCAGTCCACTGCGAAAATTCCCCGTAATGGGGCTGGCAAAGCGTTCTGAGTCCATGACGACCAGCCAACAACAGCTGGTCGTGTCATGACCTCGGTAATGATGTGTCACGGAAGAAGCAACAAGAGCACATTGTGCCCTTGCACCAGCAAATGCAACATCGCAACAGGAAAGGCAACTTGGCCGGCTAAATTGCCGTGCCAAGCAAAGGAAATGTTGAACACAATCCCAAGAGTATGATGGCCAATGTCTAGGAGTACTGGGCAGACATGGTAACGCTAAGTGAGCTTCGCTGCGAGCAGCACATTGCCGGATCCAACTGACGTCCAGAAAGCAACCGGAAGGAACAAGACATCAGCACACCACCCGCAGGACTGGTCACACCGCATGACAAGCCTGCAAGGCTCCCACACGCCGGTGAGGGCCAACCGTCTCCACGGCCTGTGTAGCTGGCACCCTTAGGGCTGACAAGACCCCCCAGCTACGGAGGGGGGGTTGATGGGCCCCCCTCGGGTGAATGCACGTCAAGCAAGCCCCAGCAAGTTAACTCGCCATCAATCAAGCTGAAGCCAGGCATCAATTGCACCACAAACCAGCTAAGCATCCCCGCATAGCAAGCTGCGGTGATGAAAAATGATACGACACCTAAGCCACCACCCCCCACCCAAAAGCAGAAGTCAAATGATGACACAAGCACAAAATGAATCCGCCAGGTTCAAGCCCAGCATGCAAATAAACTGTCACATATTGCCACATAGCAAACAGCAAATAGCCGACTAAACCAATGGCACAGGTAATGAGTCAGACAAGTGCACTTTCAGGTCGAGTTTTTCCTCAGTGCCGGATTGAATCGTGTGGATTGATGCCAGGGTATGGTTGTGGCACCACAAACGTTGAAATGCCTCCAAAGTCATACTGGGGTCCCTGCCCCTCAGCCAGCTTGAGCACACCCCAGAAATTTGCCGTACATCATCATTGCACTTCACCCAATCATGGCGAATCATGGAAGTGATGGTCTTCAATGCTAGCCTGCTCGCTAACTGAGAGTGAGATGGTAAAGGAGAGGCCTGAGTAGGAGCAAGGCCATGTGGGGAAGAGGCAGTGATTTGGGCTGCCGTCCAAATGCTATGCAGTACTGCCAATCTGAGCCGGTGCCAAGTCTGAAGCAACGCATCTGAAGCACACTGCCCGGCTGGAGTGGAAGCTGCTAGGATGGTGGCAACTGAGGCATCAGGGGTATGGCCAGTCATAGCTTGCCACAGGCGACAAAGCCAGCTGACAACATTGGCGGCTACTGGGCACTCCAGGAACATGTGGCTAATGGTCTGGGGCTGGAGGGGGGTGCAGCAGCAGGGAAAAGGGCAACAGGCCTGCTGCGGCGTGGCTCTGCCAATGTAGGCATTAAAGGCCCCACACATCACGCAGCCGTGCAGAATGCGCCACCACAAGGTTCTGTGTTGCCTGTTGAAGTAGGCAGCACTGGCTAGCTCCCAGAGCTTGCGCCACTCAGACAGCTGAGGGGGGCTGCCAGGGTCCCCCAGCACATCCATGGTATCATTGTTGGCAGCTCTGTCTGCAAGAAGCTGCCGGGGCTGCTGCGCTGGCTGTCGTTGTTGGGCCTGTTGCTGTTGCTGCCGCTCTGACCAGTGCTGTCGGTGACCCCTTGAGGGGGTCATCCAGGCTGGCTGTGAAACTGGCCAGTCTGAGCTGAGACGGGCCCTGCTGGACGGGCTGGCTTGCAGGGAAGCCGTCCATTTGGACTCCATCTCTTGCAAAACCTGAGCTGAGGTTTGGTCTGAGCCTGGCAAGGGCAGCAGGCAAGGGCGACAGACCAATGCCCCGGGAGCCAAGATGCCATGCTTCTGGGCTTGAATTAGCCGCAAGCGCTGACTTGCCTGCCGCACTATTAGTTGGTGGGCGGGCTGCTGTCCCCAGCCCCACACCCCCACTGACAAGTGGTTGGGACCCCACAACTGCCCTTGCGAGTAAAGCAGCGCAACAGCTGATTGAGTTGGTTGTTGTGTTGGACCCCTCCAAGGTCTAGAAGGGTCCCAGGAAATGACACGCACAGGGTTGGTAGCCATGGCCATCTGAGCATGGGACTGTTGCAACTGATGATGGGAGTTGAATGAGTGATTTTGACCGGTATGGGTGTTCTGAATGAGCTGGCTGCCGGACGCTGAAAGGCCTTGCTGCCAAGTAGGAGCTGTCGGGGCTGCCGTGACAATCACCTGCCAGGGTGGGGGCATGGTCGTTAGCATTGACTGCAAGCAGGCTGTGAAGGCCGGCGGGTGCTGCTGCCGTAAAGCCACCTGTAAATGTGCCACCTTGGTGATGCCTGCTGCCAACATGAGGGGCTGATCATGGGGTGTGAGGGGTCTGGAAGCTGTGCCGTCACTGGCGCTGCCTGTAGCTGAGCTGTCTAGGGGCACTGAGATCTGGCGATTGAAAAATAATGGCTCATTGAGGATGTCCTCAGCTGGCATGGCATTGACTGGCAACAGGCAATGGGGTTGCAAGGCTCTGAAGGCTGTGACATACCCTGTGAGCCTGGCTGGCAATTGCAGGGAGGCGATGCTGACTGTGCTGAAGAGAATGGCGGCCCCATACGCCAATGCACGGGCTTGTGGAGCTTTGGATAGGTGGTGCAGCTGGAACACCTTCCATGCTAGGCGCTCAGGCTCCAGCAAGCGAGACACCACCTTGGCCTGGAGGGCCTGGATTTGTGTAGGCACCTCCACAAGCCCCACCCCCCCTTGGACAGGGGGCAAGGAGCTGGTGAGGACCCTAGGGAACAGGGCAGCCGAGGGGGCTGGGGCGGGTAAGGCAGCAGAGCCTTGAGAGTTGCCCTGAGCTAGGGCCAAGGCAGCATCACTGTGGCTGTGGTGCTGTGCTGAAGCCACATACTGGCTGAGCTGCCGGCTGATTTGCTGAAGGAGCTGCTTAGGCGGTCGTTGGAATGTGGCGTGGTACCACAAGGAGGCTGCCAGCACCTGCTTTGCCACGTGCACCCTGCCGAGAAAAGACAAGCCGCGAGCTGACCAGTGTCTGACCTTGGCTTTGATTGCCTGATGGATGCCTGTGAAGGTCTGATGGCAAGCTGCTGACATGTCATATCCAAGGCGAACGCCCAAGTGTTTGATTGTTTGCTGGCCGGTGATGAAGTTGATGCTGGGCAAGGCGCTGACTGTGGCTGAGGCTAGTGGCTGTGACTGGACCAGGAAGGCTTGCGACTTGCTGGCGTTCAGCTGACTGCATGAGGCAGCACAGAAAAGCCCTATGCTGGTGTCGATGGCCACTTGTGCATCGCTAGGCTGAAGGACATGCAAGCTGGTATCATCAGCATGCTGGTGGCTGATAGGTGCTAGCTGACCATCTGGCATGGTGATTGGCCTTATGACACCTAGCTGGGACTGGCGTCTGAGGTGGCTGGCAAGAGGTTGGGCTGCCATCAGATACAGCAAGGGAGACAATGGGCTGCCTTGTTGAACCCCTGAGCGTTCTGGGAAGCTGGCAGAGCGCCAACCATTGAAGGTTGCTGTGGCTGTGGTGTTGTGCAACATGAGGCTGACCCACTTGCATGCATTCTGGCCGAACCCCATGCTGGACATGCATTTCTGGACCCATGAGCGGCTGAGGCGATCATATGCTTTGCTGAAGTCTAGAAAGACCATGCAGCCGGGCTGACCTGTTTGCTGTAGGTGCTCGACCTCCTCAAGGTGGCAAAGGACAATGTCCCCAATCCAGCGGCCAGGTACAAATGCAGTTTGAGTGGGGTCTATCACGTGCTGGAGGGCGGGGCCGAGTCTGGTGGCCAGCGCCTTGGCCAACAGCTTGTAGTCGCTGTTGAGGAGGGTGATGGGGCGGTAGCTGTCCAGAGAGGATTGGGCGCCCTTGCCCTTGTATAGCAGGGTGATGACCCCTTGGGTCATAGAGGCCGGCAGGCTAGGGGTAAGCTGAGTTTGGAAGGAGCCCTGCAGCACTGCCAGCAGCTCTGGGCCAAGCAAGTCCCAGAAGTGAGTGTAAGACTCATATGGCAAGCCGTCTGAGCCTGGCTTCTTGCCACGAGCTGATGCCTTCAGGGCTGAGTGCAGCTCAGCAAGAGTAATGCCCTCATCTGGGCCCTCGCACCCCTGCTGTGCCTCAGGCAACAACCGCCTGTCCACGGAAGAGAGCAGGGCCTGCTGAGCTGCCGTGTCTGTGGAAAACTGCTTGAACGTGCCATTGGGGCTATCAGCTGAAAAGAAGCTGACAATGTTGGAGCCGGCTTGCTGCCTGCCAGCCTCAGTGCACAAGCACGCCAAGGGTGAGTTCGGCTGTTGTTGTAGGCTGCTGATGATGGTGGTGGCTTGCTGCCGCTGCCTGTGTAGGTGGTGAAAGTAGTAGGTGGACTGGTCCCCGTACTCATGCAACAAGACCCCTGCTCTGAGAGCATCTGTGGCTGCCTGCTGCTGGCGATGCTGCTGCAGATCAGCTGCTGTGTGGCGTAGCTGATCAAGGGCCGGCTGGCTGGTTGGGTCTGCCAAATATGCTGCCCTGGCAAGATCAGCCTGCACCCTCAAGGCTCTGAGCTGCCTGGTACGCTCAGCATAGAAGGTGGAACAATAGTTCCTAGCGACGTCTTGGATGTGTGCCTTGAGTTGGTCCCACCTGACGGCCCTGCTGACAGCTGCGCTGAGTGGGCACGCTAACATGAAGGCTTGGATCTGAGCTGTCATGAGGGTCTTGAAGGCAGGGTGTGTGATGATGCTGGGCGGCATTGCCCACACGCCTGGGCCGCGTGGGGGCGCAGCAGCTAGGGAGATTGACAGAGAGACCCCATGATGATCGGAGGGCCTAACGTCTGAGACTGTAGCTGCGCTGACATCTGGAAGCAAGCTGTCGGTGACAAGCCATCTGTCGATCCTGGCTGAGGAAGAGCCTGAGGTGGCTGTGTGGGTGAACTCCCTTGCTTGAGGGTGCAAGTGGCGGAATGCATCCTGCAACTCCAATGCCTGCTGCAGAGGCATCAAGCCATGCTGAAAGCCAGCCTGACGGGTGCTTGGCTGACCCCCAATGAGGTCTTGGTCATTGGCCACACAGTTCCAGTCCCCCCCCAAGGCAAGGGGGGCACCAGCCGGCAGAGCAGGCAGCAAACTGCCTTGGAAGAAAGGTATGCGCTCCTGCCTTTCAATGGGAGCATAGACTGATGCAAGTGACTGATGCAACTGTAATTTGGCTGCCGCTGAGATCGCATTTGACGGCAACAAATCTGCCATTGGGGTCTATAGCAGCTGAGCTGGCCCCCAAAAGCAATGGGTTGGGCTTGAAAAGCAAGGCCACACCTCGACTTGCTGACGTGCCGGCAGCCCAAAAGGAGGGGCCATCCCAGGGGGCGGTTGGGCCTGCCCCCTCCCTACACCATTGTGCAGCCTCTGTCTGGTTGGCGTGGTGTGTCTCCTGCAGAGCGATCACTTGCCAAGGTCTAGACTGTAAGGTTGCAAACAATGCCGCCCGCTTCTGCTTCCCTCTGAGGCCATTGACATTGAGGGAGAGAAGCTGTAGGGAGGGGATGCTGATGCTGTTGCTGACGTTGATGCTGGTGTTGGTGCAGGTGCTGAAACAGGTGCAAGAAGGGGGGCACGAGAGGGGGCTACGACTGCAGCTGATACTTCCATGGGGGTTGCACTGACTGGGGAGCTGACCTGATTAGTAGCGGGGCTGCTTGGCTCCAACTGCATGGGCTCAGGCATAGAATGTCCCAACCCAGCCCTTCCCTGTTGACTCCCCAAGTCAGAGACAGGGTCCAAGGGGCGGGTCAATGCTACCCTGCCTTGAGACCCAAGGGCCCCATCTGCTGCCATTGCCGGGCAAAAGGTTGTCTGCAGCGATTGGAGCCGTTTTTGACGCTGACCTGATGGTTGGGAAGCTGCCTTCTTAGCCCTGGCTTTTTGTTGCTGTCTGCGCCTGTGCCGCGGTGACTGCAATATGGCTTGCTGCTGTGCCTGCGGCTGCGTCTTTTTTTTTTTTTTTTTTTTTGGATTACAGGACAGTTGCCTATTCCTTTCAAGACGCGGCTGCGTCTGAGCCCTTTGCCGATACAGGTGTGCTTTGGCAAGGAGGCTGGGCTGGACTGGCACAGAGACCTGTTGCCCAAAACAAGTGAAGGCAGCAGGGAGCTAGCTCAACTTTGCATCTTGCACCGGTGCTCTGAGTTCTGCGATGCAAACGTCTGAGCGGCACCAAGCCGGAGTGACAGCAGCAATGTCACCAGAGACATCACTCCCATACTCAGAGACAATTGAGTATTCAGGCCCAAATTGTTTCAGCAGGCATGCCATTAATCCATGGACGTTCACACCGCCGGGGACATTGTGCAGGCGTACCACTGTCACCTCTGGCAATTGCTTGGCTGCTACTGTGCTGATGGGCAAGCTGACTGGCGCTGCTGCTCCAAGCATGGTCACTTGAATGGCACCGGTCGAGGCCAGCTGCTGCCTGTGCTGTGCTGAGGCGCCCTTGAAGGACAGGTGAACTTCTGCGTTGTGCTGGCCGCTGCGCACTGGGGCCCAACCAACCACATGGTCATGCAACTGAGGGTGCTGATACATGGCCTGATTGACCAAGCAGTTATTCATGTGCTTTGCTGCTGCCGAGGTTGCCGCCTGCATCAAGGACTCTAGCTTGACTGCCAACTGAGGCCGCTTGAAAACCAGCAGCTGATTTGGTTTGGGACCCAGCAACGGCTTGTCATACAAGCCAGCAAGAACTGCTGACAGGTCAGGACACCTCCTCATTGGCAGTGCTGTGCAGGGAGCTGGAAACTGATGCTGATGTTGCCGCTGTGGCTGTTGCTGCAGCTGTCGCTGCTGCTGTTGTTGTAACTTCGTTGTCGGGCTGAGCCAGAACACTCTGCAGACAGCTTAACTACCCTGAGCTATACAATGGAGTTCCATTTGTAGCTGGGGTGTCTGCAGGTGACATCTGCTGGGCGTATGCAATGCAGCAACTTGACTACCACTAGCGGTGAGAAACCTATAGCAACCACAGTCTGTGCTTGCTACTGCATCTGCTTCTGATGCACCTCACCATCACCCATGTGCGGCACCTCGCCAATCCTCTGGATACTCCAAGCTTGCTGCTGCATCTGCTGCCAAACCTACTGCACCCGACTGGGTATGGTCTGAAAACAGAAAGCTCCTGCCAACTGTTTTTCAGGAAATTCAGGCATTGTGCGGTCGTGAGTTTACTCTTGATGCTAGTGCAAATGATAATGGTGACAATGCTCTTTGGGCCAACTTCTACAGCCCCTCAGATTCTTTCATGTCAAAGGAGCATATTGGTCACGTCTGGATCAATGCGCCTTTCACACAGCTGACAACATTTGTGCAGCATTACTTACATTGCAAGCAACTATCACCTGACAGCACTTCTGCATGCATTCTCGTGCCTGGCTATCTGATGCCAGTACTGAAGTCTCTGCTGTCAGGCATGACTTGCCTCAAGCGCTTCACTAAGGGAGCTGCTCTGTTTGAACAGCCTACTCGTTCTAGCCCTATGGCTACTTCTCCCGGCCTCCATTGGCCTGTCTATATCTTTACTGATGTGCCATCTGCTGCTAATCAAGCACTTAGTCGTGGTCGGTCCATGCATAGGCTGCACAATGCTACTGTTCAATCTATTGCTCCTAATTCTGACTTTGAATCTGACGAGCGTCTTGCAATGCTGTTTGAAGGATCCCTTGGCGGAAGCGGATTTAATGGAGGAGGATTGACTGCTCCCATCTTATTTGATATTGGAGCTTCCTCTATCTTCATTGGCCCCAGGTTCCTAAAGCAGGCAGCCATTTCTGCAATCTTTTGCTTGTACAGTCACTTGCTATGTCACGGATCTTTGTGATGAGTTTGATGTCATTCTCGGAAACAGCTTCATGGCTACTCATCGGGCTGTTCTTGACTATTCAAACTATACTGTGTCTCTTCGCAGGCATGGTAGACTGTATACTCTTACCCCTAGGTCTATCTTGACTGATAAGGGTAAACTTCCTAGTCAGGTTCCAGAACCTAATTTTTGGTCGCCCCCACTCTAGGTGCTCCGGGTCCGTGGGTCCCCCGTGCGCCCTAGTTTCACGGAGAACCCTGAAGGGTTCCCGGAAACCCTCGTCTGCCGCCGCACGCTGCCTGCGGCGGTGCTTCGCTTCACGTGCTCTTGTCCTGCGATTTGTCATCCTCGTGCGCCCGCCTGACTCACCTGCGCCGCCACGTGTGGCCCACGTGTACTGAGAAATCTTGAGGGGAGCCCCCACCGCAGGTGGGGGCGACCCACTATGTTTGGGCTTCTTCCAAGCCTCTGCCACATAGGGACAGTGATGCTAAGCGTAGCAGTCCTACTGACAAGTACGTCAAGTACATTGATCACATGGGAGGTCTAGACCCTAAGTTGGTGCTTAGCTGTGCTCAGGCTAGGAGGTCTATTAAGCAAGGCTGCCGTTCCTTTTTGGTTTTGGTAACTCAAGCTGAGATTGCCAATGCTACTCTTGCTGCTGCAGATGTAACGGCTACCGCACTTGCTCCTTGCTCTCTCGCTGCTGCGCCACCAGCTTCTCTTGCTGCTGTAGATGTGACAGCTGCCACACCTTCTTCTTCTTCTTCTCCTGCTGCTGCACAACCAATGCCCTCTGCTGCTGCAGATCCTGAGCAAGCTGAGTTGCAACATGTTGATGCATTAAAGCAGCAGTATGCTGATGTGTTTGCTGAGTCTTCTAGTCTGCCTCCAGACCGGGGGGTGGAACATGTCATTCCTTTGTTACCTGATTCTCAGCCTCCTTTCCAGCGAATGTACAGGTTGGCGCCTTCTGAGTTGCAAGAGGTGCAGCGGCAGGTTACTGATCTACTGGCCAAGCAGCTGATTGAGCCCTCAACTAGCCCATTTGGGGCACCCATCCTGTTTGTGGAAAAGAAGACTGGAGATCTCAGGATGGTAGTGGACTACAGAGCTCTTAACAAGATTACAGTTAAGAACCGCTATCCTCTGCCTCGAATTGATGATCTATTTGACAAGCTGTTCGGTGCACAATACTTCTCTTGCCTTGATGCAGCATCTGGGTTCCATCAAATCCTGCTTAGGGATGAAGATAAACCTAAGACTGCATTCAGGCACCCTTTTGGTCATTACCAGTTTAGGGTTCTCCCCTTGGATTGACTAATGCACCAGCAACTTTCCAGGCAGTCATGAACCATCTGTTCAACCCGCCAAAGTTCAATGCTGATGGCAGCTTGCATCCTAGGCACAAGTTGTATGATTTTGCAATTGTGTTCATTGATGATCTTCTCATTTTCAGCAAATCTGCTGATGAGCACAAGCCCCATATTGAGATTGTCTTATCTGAGCTACGCAAGCATAGAATCCTGCTCAAACCCTCCAAATGTGTTTGGGCTCAGGTTGAGCTTCCTTATCTGGGTCATATCATTGGCAGAGATGGTATCAAGCCTGACCCCAAAAAGGTGCAGTCTGTGGTCGACTGGCCTACTCCTACTTGCTTGCGTGAGGTCTTGCAATTCCTTGGCCTCACTAACTTCTTCATCAAGTTCATTCAAGGTTATGCTAATCTAACCAAACCCTTGACTGATCTCAGCAAGAAGGATGTCCCCTTTGATTGGGCTTCATCTCGCGACTCTACCTTCCAAACGCTGAAGCATGCTCTCACATCTGCTCCTGTCTTGGCTTTCCCTGATCCTAATAAGCCATTTGAGCTCGTGTGTGATGCCTCAGGCTTTGGTCTGGAAGCTGTTTTGCTCCAGGAGGGACGCCCTCTTGGGTACTACACTCGAAAGATGACTGCGGCTGAGCGCAACTATGTCGTCACTGAGCAAGAGCTACTAGCTACTGTAATAGCTCTTCGTATTTTCAGGTGCTACCTTCTATCTGGTAAGCAGTTCAACTTGACGCCTTTCACTGATAAGACCAAATACATTTCTGCAGACTCAACCAGTCTTATCTCGGCGCCAAGCTCGTTGGAGTGAGTACTTGCAGCGCTTGAACTTCAATTGGGTGCACAAATCTGGTAGGCACAATGTTGCTGATCCTCTGAGCCGTAACCCAAACTTCAAGCATCTGAATGCACTGCTTGCCGTCACTACTAGAAGCTCAACTGGCAACTATGTCAAGGGTTCTAAAGGCAAGCGTTCTGTGCAAGAACTGCCCTCTGATCTTGCATCTAATACTACAGCTTCTCAGGCTGGTCAGAAGCGCAAAAGGGGCACATCTACACCTGCTACTGGTGCTCACCTTACGCCTCTGAACATTGCTAACAAGCAGCATTCTGCTGACTCTACTTGGCCCACTGGCCAATCTGCTGATGCTCAGCAGCATCCTCCCTCTTCTTCTTCAGAAACTGCAGATACTGCGCATGATGTTTCTCTGATTGAGAATATTGCTGAAGCTTATGCTGCAGACTCTTACTTTGCTGATGATGCAAAGACTGCAGATCTGATATTTGCTTCGGGTCTATGGTGGAAAGGAGACTGCATAGTGGTGCCCAACTCTGTGGACACCAAGAGGCTGATCCTCCGTGCTTTTCATGACCATCCCATGGCTGGTCGTTTCAGTGTCACCAGGACCTTGAAGGCAAATCAACAGTCGCTTCTACTGGTTGCATGCTGACCGGGACGTGCGTGATTACATCCGTAATTGTCCTAGCTGTCAAGTGCAAACCATTCACCCTGCTAAACCATCTGGTTTATTGCAACCTCTTGAGGTACCACCGTATGCTTGGCACATTGTCACTACTGACTACATCACTAGTCTGCCTCTCACCCCCAAAGGCAATAACGCTATCGTTGTCTTTGTGGACAAGCTGACTAAGCATGTATATGCAGTGTCTTGCAACGAAAAGTCTGATGCTGTTGATTGGGCTAACATGTATGTTGAGCATGTGATCCAGCATGAGGGACTTTCCACTGTCATTATCTCTGACAGAGGTCCTCAGTTCAATAGTGCTTTCAATAAGGCTTTAGCTCTTCGCTTGGGTATCACTTGGAACATGTCGACTGCACGCCACCCTCAAACTAATGGTCAGACTGAGCGTGCAAACAGAGTAATTGAGGATGTCCTGCGTCACTTCGTTTCTCCTAACATGACTGATTGGGATAAGCATTTGTGTCTGGCGCAATTTGCTATGAGTAGTGCCTGGCATGAAACCATTCAGCAAACCCCATTCTTCTTGAATCATGGCAGGGCACCCAAGACCCCCTTGGATATTGCCATGCCTCACAGACCTTTGCTATATAACCTTGCTTCTTGCAAGTTTGCAGAGAGACTACAGCAGCTGGTTGCGAAGGCTAGAAAATTCACTTTGGCAGCTCAGCAGCGTCACAAGCGTTACTATGATGCTAAGCATGTTCCTGCTGTCTTTGCTGTCAATGATGAGGTACTGCTATCTACTTCGGGCCTTAACCTGAAAATTGCAGGCACTAACAAGCTTGCTCCTCGTTTTGTGGGGCCTCTCAAGGTGCTTGAACGCATTGGTGCAGTTGCTTACAAACTGGATCTGCCAGAAACTATGCGCATTCACAATGTGTTTCATGTGTCCTTGCTGAAGAGGTATCATTCAGATGGTAGGGCTAAGCCACCTCCAGCTTGTGAGATTATTGATGATGAGCCAGAATGGGAGGTTGAACGAGTACTCAACCACAGGCTAGTGAAGCGCGGGCGCAAGACCCAGGTTGAGTACCTTCTCACATTCATTGGCTATGGTCCTGAGCACAATCTGTTGCAGGATGATGTGGAAAATTGTGAGCAACTTGTGAAGGATTACTGGGCTACTAAGCCTGAGTCAGAGAGACTTGTTGTCATCCTCTTTCCACCTACTCGTGCACATGGTAGGCATTAGCATAGTCTAAACTGCCTGTCCCCCATCATGATGCATGCCAAGTTGCAGGCCGCGGTCTAGCTGTACACTGGGCTCTATGTGGTTAGTGCTAATGCTCTCTGTGCAACTTCTCTGTGTCCATGCATTCCGGAGGGCCATCCCAGGCATGTGCATCTTCTTCATGAAGTCAGTGTGCTATGTGTTTGTGTGAAGAGTGCGTAATGCAATTTCTGCAAGGTTGTATTACACTTCATATCCCTTTATGAAGCTGTCACTACTGTCCAATCTAGATTTGCTAAGTCAGCCTGATCAACTGGCAAGGCACGTCGCTCTTCTTCTTGTTCTTCTATTTGCAGACTTATGAAGCAAGCTACTGAACTCAGAGCTTGTGGGCAACCCTCTGGATGCTCTCTTTTACACTGCTGACTCTCTTTAGAAGGGGGGAGATTGTCACGTGGTGACTATTCTTATGGCCTCTGCCACTGACTATTCTAGAGATATCTCTTACGGCATCTGCCACTTTCAATACCTACCTACTTCTTCTTCTTGACGGCTCTGCTACATCAGAGCTGCACAACTAAAATGGTGTCATATCGACGCCCCCGGTGTTGAATAAGCGACAAACGTGACAATTGCGCTGGCTGTCGTTTTTGAGCCTGTTGCTGTTGCTGCCGCTCTGACCAGTGCTGTCTGTGACCCCTTGAGGGGGCCATCCAGGATGGCTGTGAACCTGGAAAGTCTGAGGTGAGACGAGCCCTGCTGGACGGGCTGGCTTGCAGGGAAGCCGTTCATTTGGACTCCATCCCTTGCAAAATCTGAGCTGAGGTTTGGTCTGAGCCTGGCAAGGGCAGCAGGCGAGGGCGACAGACCAACGCCCCGGGAGTCAAGTTGCCATGCTGCTGTAACGTTGTGAGTTGATCACCACTAGGGTGGCATTGAATAGACGCCTTTGAAACGTTCGTATGCTGAATACAGCAGAACGAGAAAAAGAAGTACGCATAAGCTGCATAAAGATTCGCTCAGCAGCGGATAAGCCAATTTAACTAAGATCTAAATCTGGTTTCGAAACTAGGGACAGATAAATCTGACACTGAACATGTCACCTCGTGACAGTCACCTCCCTCCAGGGCAAACGGTCAATGACATTCAAGACCTCTTAAGTCAAGAGTCTTGCTTGCTGCAATAAGAAGAAGAAGAAAATGACAGTTGAGCCAGTTGATCAGGCTGGTTAAACATGTCCTCAGGACCTCAGTGACAACTTCATTGCAGCGTCGATGCACAAGGAGTGTAATACAACATTGCAGAGGTTGCATTACGCATTGCACATGCTTACACACAACAATGGTCTGGGCGACAGCCATATGCTTGGTAAGAGTGCAAGAAAGTGCATAGCTAACTGCCTTGGTCCAATTGGCGCTATACAAGAAAAGCTGTTGCAAGAGGGAGTCAAGGGAGCGTGGCCAGTGCTACCTTGCATGCGCATGCTATTAAACGAGCAGAACAAACAAACGCTCAGATTCAGGCTTACTTGCCCAGTACTTTGCCACAAGCTCTTTGCAATTGCTCAAGTCATCCTGCCACATGTTGTGTTCAAGACCATAACCAAAGAACTTGATAAGATACTCTACCTTGTTCTTGCGACCTCGCTTGACAAGTCTGTGCTCCAAAATCCTGTCCACTTCCCACTCAGCCTCATCATCAATGATGACAGGTGGAGGCGGTGCAACCCAACGACCATCTCCATGATAACGCTTCAGCAAAGAAACATGGAACACATTATGAATCTTCATGGTAATTGGCAACTCCAGTTTGTAAGCAACCTGGCCAATGCGCTCTAGGACCCTGAAAGGACCTACATACTTAGGAGCAAATTTGTTAGTACCAGAAATTTTCAAATTTAAATCTTTTGTGGACAAGAGCAGCTCGTCATTGACAGCAAACACAGCATCAACATGCCTAGCATCATAATAACGCTTTTGCCTTTGCTGTGCTGCTATAGTGAGCTTTTGTGCACGTGCAACCAACCGCTGCAAATCATCTGCAAACTTGCGAGATGCAGGGTTCTCCACATCCTCCCTCTTGGGAATAAGAATGTCAAGGGGAGTCTTGGCAGCTCTGCCATGATTCAGAAAGAAAGGAGTCTGTTGAACAGTCTCGTGCCATGCATTGTTTATGGCAAACTGTGCTAAGCACAAATACTGGTCCCAATCAATCATGTTGAGAAGAAACAAAGTGTCGCAAGACATCCTCAATGACATGGTTGACTCTCTCAGTCTGACCATTAGTTTGAGGGTGCCTAGCTGTGGAAACACGCCAGGTAACTCCCAAACGGGTAGCAAGCGCCTTGTTAAACTTGCTGTTAAACTGAGGACCTCTGTCAAAGATGATGACATGAGACAGTCCTTCATGTTGAACAACATGCCGAACATACAAGTTTTCCCAGTCGACAGCATCAGAAGTGTCAGTGCATGGCACTGCATACACATACTTAGTCAACTTGTCGACAAAAACAGCAATGGCATTATGTCCGTCAGCAGTGATGTAACAAGCTAATGGCCTGTAAAGAGTATCAGTCCAAGCAGGAGCGTCGAGATGACACTGGTGGTTGGTGCGAATCATACATAAGCGGTTCATGATAAGGTATTGATTGATAATCGTGTTACGGTGTATTACTAGTAGTGACGGTAAAACTGTTACATTCGCCCCCTCTGTGAGAGCTTTTGACTATGTGATAATTATTATGTGTGAAGTGTGAAATGGAGTGAAGTCTCAACCACCAGCATGCTGCTGTGTCGTCACACAACAGCATACTTCCTGTATTCATTCATAGGAAGATTCGTTTGTGCAATCATCTTGAGAGTGATAATATGGTGTCAATGGCCACTTGTGCATCGCTGGGCTGAAGGACATGCAAGCTGGTATCATCAGCATGCTGATGGCTGATAGGTGCTGGCTGACCATCTGGCATGGTGATTGGCCTTATGACACCTAGCTGGGACAGGCGTCTGAGATGGCTGGCAAGAGGTTGGGCTGCCATCACGTACAACAAGAGAGACAATGGACTGCCTTGCTGAACCCCTGAGCGTTCTGGAAAGCTTGCAGAGCGCCAGCCATTGAAGGTTGCTGTGGCTGTGGTGTTGTGCGACATGAGCCTTTTTTTTTGTTTTTGTTTTTGTGGGAGAGCTATTCATTACAAGCATGCAATGAAAGAAACCACAAGTGTTCAAATGGAAAGGCCATCCACAACAAAAGCTGCAGGCTACCCTCACAACTTGCATGTAGGCAAACACTAAAGTTTGCATAGAGTCAGCTTGTCAAGCAAAACAAGCAGCAAACAAGGCAGTTGTTCACCAGCCAAGAACCGAGCCTGTTCTTTTTCACCAAACAAAGAATCACCAATGTTCAGATCAACCCAACTAGCTGCTAAAATTGATGGCAGCATGCTCAAAGAGCGTAAAGTAAAAAGGTAAGTTAGCAAAGGGTTGTGCACACATCTACAGCACATGACAGATTGTTGGCTTGTCGTCATGGACTCAGAACGCTTTGCCAGTTCCATTATGGGGATTTTTTGCGGTGGACTGAACGCCTATTGCACCCAGAGGACTTTGATTACAAGAGTATACATTATGAACATGGGCGCCAAGCCTCATTTTCATCAGCACCTACTAAAGCCTCAATATCATGAGCACCTGTTGACACTCATTATCTTGATGACAAGTCCATCAAATGAAGCCTTTGTAGACGAATTTTTCTTTTTTTCTTTCTTTTTTGGGTCACAGGATAGTTGCCTATTTCTTTCAAGCAAAAGAGCCTTCAGGACACCAGACGAACCTGAGATACGCAGGAACAACGGCCTCATCCGGATGCAATAGGCGTTCAGTCCACCGCAAAAAATCCCCATAATGGGGCGGGCAAAACGTTCTGAGTCCTGTTTATAGACGAATCTAAGGCGTTTGTTGTTGTGTGACAGGTGGCTGCAATCTTTTTTCTTTTGGGTTACAGGATAGTTGCCTATTCCATATATGCAAGCAAACCACGCATACGATACAATCAAAATTTCAAAGCAATTGTAACGGTCATATCGTTATAAAAAAGAATCACCAATGTTTAGATCTACCCAAGTAGCTGCTAAGAGTGATGGCAGTTTGCTCAAAGAGCGTGCAATCAAAAGGTAAGGTTGCAAGAATAATTTTACAAGCTTCGGCTAGCCAACAAGGCTGACTTGTGCCAATCATGGCAATAAGGTCATATATCCAAATTAGACTAAGTCAGCTTTGCATCAACCACCGGTGTCATATATATATCTTTTGGGTTACAGGATAGTCGCCTATTCCTTTCAAGCAAAAGAGCCTTCAGGACACCAGACGAACCTGAGATACGCAGAAACAACGGCTTAATCCGGATGCAATAGGCGTTCAATCCACCGCAAAGAATCCCCATAATGGGGCTGGCAAAGCGTCTGAGTCCATGACGACCAGCCAACAACAGCTGGTCGTGTCATGACCTTGGTAACAATGTGTCACGGAAGAAGCAACATGAGCACAGGGTGTCCCTGCCCCAGCAAATGCAACATCGCAACTGGAAAGGCAACTTGGCCGGCTAAATTGCCGTGCCAAGCAAAGGGAATGCTGAATGCAATCCCAAGAGTATGATGGCCAATGTCTAGGCGTTCTAGGCAGACATGGTAATGCTAAGTGAGCTTCGCTGCGAGCAACACATTGCCGGACCCAATTGACGTCTAGAAAGCAACCGGAAGGAACAAGACATCAGCGCACACCACCCCCAGGACCGGTCACACCGCATGACCAGCCTGCAAGGCTCCCACACGCCGGTGAGGCCCAACCGTCTCTCCACGGCCTGCGTAGCTGGCACCCTTAGGGCTGATAAGACCCCCCAGCTACTGAGGGGGGTGTCATATCGACGCTCCAGTTTGGACTTACGCTCTTTACAAGCCTGTAGCTTGTTACATATGGCTTGTGTGTACGTATGGCAATTGTTCGTATGCTTGCTGCTTGGTCCATGTTTGACCTTGTACCGTACATGAAGGCAATCGTAATGGTTCAATGTCACATAGATTGATGGCCTTTTAAAAGGAGAAGGACTTCAGGCTGATGAAAAATTAAGCCCAAGCTGATGACAACTCTGCCTCTGCTCATGAGGCTGCCACATAGTAACATCACAGACACAGGCTGCCAACAGATCCCAAGCCATGACTATTGGCTGAGGTGTGCAATGATTATTTTGTAAGCTCAGATTCAAAATGAGAAGGGAACTTATATTGGTTGGAGATTAAGCAGAGATGCTGTGGTTTTGGGCGCTCCCATACCGGCGGAACAAGAAGATGTCTTCGCCACCATCGCTGGGAGCATCTTGATATTGCGAAAGGCTCTGTAGCTGGAGGAATACTCAGTGATTGTACAATGTACATGCCAGTAGATAGCAAAGCCGAGTCTGCTAGTGCATGTTGTGTCTGACCGAAGTTACACAATGTGATCCATTTGCAGTCCAATCAGCTGACCAGGCTACAACAATCAAAGCTAGCAAACAGCTAGCAAAAGGATGAAATACAAGATACGCTAAGAACTATGCTACTCCAACATTGCAACCACTGCATATCTCATGGTGAGTTCAACATATGACAAGCACACATCCGCATGTGATTGCCTGGCAGTGCATACTAGACGCCATGGTAAACAAGCAAGTTATCTATCCACATCTAGTATGATGGCCAATAACCAACAACAATGCTAGACTGAGAGAGGAGAACCAGGCAGCGCTTTATAGCATAGCATCTAGGAACATCATCAAATTTGCTCGTACAGTCCTTTCTTGATGAGAGTTGCAGCAGTGTTGAGCTTGAAGCGCAAATCAGGTTGAACAGCAGCCTTGCCTAATCTGACATGAGGCGTGCCAGCCAACCCTTGCAATTGCCGAGCACTTGAGAAATGGAGGTTGACATCAGACCAAGCCAGAATAAACATATGTAAGTCACAAATGCGCAAGTATTTCACAGCTGCTACCCAATGCAAGGCTTGCTGACCATCTCTATCAAGGCAGACGGCTGCAAATGTGGTCTTGGACTCTGTTGTGACATGTTGGATGGTCTTCTGCTGGCAGTGTGTAGCAGTACTGTTGGGGCTCCTCAACGAATCAGGCAGCGCTACGTTGTGCAGACTTTTACAGGCCACGTGAATGGCTGGTTGAAATATATTGACTGCACAAATGTGGCTCCTGACAAAAGATTCGTCAGTTGGGAAACCATGAACCCGAAAACACTTGTCATGCACGTCCATTGCCACAAGTTCAGCGCAGCACACGCCAGGAATTTGCAGTGCTACTGATATGCCTCTCATCGCAGACTCCTGGTAGCTGATGACTCGCTGCAAACAAGTATACAAGGCTGTGGTTGAGTTACTGCCAGAGTGCTGACCATTTTCGTTTGCGCACCCCAGCTGCACGCTCCCAGACTGCAAGGTACCAAGCTGAAACAGTACTGCCAGCAGATGAACGTCAAATTGTGCCTGAGCAGCTTGGGAGTCTGGCGGAACTATCGCTGCTGCAATGAAGCCTTCAAAGGGACGCACAATTAATCTGAAATTGTTCAGATCCAGACCGCAAGCGTGCCGGCTACCCATAGCCTCTGTGTGATAAGCGAGCAAACGGCACAGATTTGTCAGGTCGAGAGGCTTGGCACCGGATGCGTCACCACATTCCGCGATGAGATCTCCAGCACAGCTCGTTATCAGGTAGCACAGTGCACGGCATGGCATCATGCTGACCATGCAGTGTTAGATGAAGCCAAAGCTTTGCTACCTGCATTAGGTAATAACAATGGCTCAAGGCAGGTTGAAGAAGAGTCTGTTCTCCAGTGAAGTTTGGTTGCAACTTGCGTTCTCCGACACGTTGACGCGTCGATCTGTTTCTTGTGTGCTGTGTGTGTCACACAAGGTTTACACTGTGCTACATTAGTACTTCGCACGTCTCCGGTGCTTAGCTCTCCGCTCCCGCGGCTGCCGCACCAACATGCAGCAGTCCTGCAGTGCGCCAAGCAGGCGCCCCTGGCGGACGATGAAAGCATTGCAGAGCGATAGAGCCGAGCAGCAGCTCACACGCCGCCGTTGTCACAGAACGCCTCCGCCCTGTCGTCGTGCTTTCACAGCAGCAGCAATAGTGGGGAGTGCTGCGATGCAGCAGCAGAGTGTAGCAGGTACGTTTTGGTGACTCTGCTGAAATAAAGGCACCTTTTCTTTTGCTGAACCACTGTTGCTGTTCAGATCCGGAAGCACAGGCTGACGACCGCTTCCAGGGAATAGACTGGGCTGTCAACCAAGGTATGCCTTGTACAATATATTTACTCAAACTTTATCGGTTTAAACTTAAACGGCTTCCTGATTGTTCACACATATTTTACAGAACTGGATGTTACCGATGAAATGCCAGATGAGGAGCAGCAGCTCAATGGGCAATTAACTTGGACCCCTCAGAACTTTAGGCATATTGATGAGAATGATCCTGCAAGACACTCTTATCACAGGTACGGGTGAATGTATGTGTACAGACAGAGCTGTTGTTCATAGCCAACATGCAGCAGTCAGTGGCCAGCTCAACGCGTGCAACAGGATCTTGATGAAGCTTGCTGCGCAAGGAGATCCTACAGATGTTGAGGAAATTCTTGAAGAAATGGAAGATTCTGGCCTAGAGCCTGGTCCGTTTGCCTTTCATGCTCAGATCTTTGCCCACGTCAAAGCAGGACAGCCTGATGCTGGCCTTGAGGTTATGAGGGAAATGCATTCATCAGGTGCAAACAAGCTTGTGATGAAGACTGCTGGCAAACTGTAACAGGTCATAGCTGTTTTTGAAGTCACAATTAAACAGCAGGGTGTGAATTGCAGGTCTCAAGCCGATTGCACAGAGCTATTCTGCTATGATCCATGGCTTCATGCGCACTGGAAAAACAGAAGAAGCACAACGCATGTTTCACAGCTTGCAAGACTCTGGTCATGATGCATACACAGGCTGGCTTGCCATTACCAATCAGCTCTTTGCAGCCGGTCAGCAGGCAGCAGCGAGGGAGCTTGTTGAAAGTCGGCAGCCTCAATGGCTACCTGATGCTGATTTGTATGAAGAAATTATCAAATCTGTTTGCTCAAACACCGAAGTAAAATCTTTTTCTTACATGCTGAACACACCTCAGTCAGCAGGCGGGCTGGGAAATGGCGATGCTCAAGTCGAGGAAGCTCTGCAGATTCTGCTGGAGATGCAGGTACAGTGTAGCCAAACTGCTGCTTTGGCCTCTGTCCTGTTGCTCTTTCAAATTTTTGCTTGTGCTTGCTTCCATATACCTACCATGCAGTGGGTAGAACTTGCAGCCCCCAGCTTGAATGGTGCATGAGTTGGCTGCGCTTGTTGTGTCTCCTGTGAACACATGCAAAGGTTGTGGTTGGGTGCAGATGAGAGTAGCACCTGATTTGCGGCACATTCACCCTATTTTGGAGGCCTGTGCAGTGCATGGGTCTGCTTCAGCAGCTGAAAAGTTGATCAAGCAGATGACGACCAGACGCTCTCCCTCACCTGATGGCCACTGCATGGAATGCCTGGCCAAGGTGCAGTTTACCTCCTGGCAAGATAGCCATAGTGTACCTACAGCAATGACACTGTCTTGCATCTCATACAGACTTGTATTTTGCTGTACGACCTGCTGCAGCTGTATGACATCGAAAATCGCTTGATCTGCACTGTCTGGCTGATGAAGTGGTCTGCTTTACAGGCTCACATTCAATCAGGGAAGGGTGAACTCAGGAAGGGCTTAAAGACAGTCTTAGCTCTATTGCACACAGCAAAACTTCCTGTGACGAGAAGAATGAGAGCTCTGCTTGTGGAGGGTTCCTTGCTGGAGGACGACCTTCAGGCATACCCTACGGCTCTTGCATCTGTTTCATAGCTGTCTGGGAATACAGCCAGCATCTTCTTTCCAGCATGGCCTGCCAAAGTGACTGCTGAGTCAGCTAAGAAAGCTGTACATGCACCTGATTTGCCTGCCAGTCAGTACTTGCCACAGCAGCACTGCATGAGCAGACTGCAAGGCTGTGCCTTCCATGCAGGGTGCCCTCACATACTTCCACGCCTTGCGCCCAGCTGGCCGCATGGCCAACTCAGTACCAGACCGCGTGCTGAATGACTTGCTGTTCAAGTTGAGTGCAGCCAGCATGCCAGCAGAGCTGCTGCGCACACTCATGCTCATGAAGTCTGACTTCATGCGCTTGCCACCTGTGGACACTGATGACACTGGTCGCTCTTTCCTGACTTTGTGGCTGGCCAATCGCCACCTGTCTGCACCACCTTCAGTACCAGCTTCAGGCTTTGAAGGTGGGCTGGGTACACCTGGAATGCCACAGGGTCTGCGTCTGGCCAACCCGCCTCTTCTTGCTGTGCAGACAAACAGTTGCATTATATGCTAGACCTTACCAGCTCAGCCTCCTCATCACATACTAGTCTTGCAGTCTCCAGCTGGCATGCATGTGCTGTGCTGTGCTGTGCTGTGCTGTGCTGTGCTGTGCTGCACTGCGCTGCGCTGTGCTGTGCTGTGGCATAGGCTCAATGGCAGGGCTGTAAAATCATGTGTAATGGAGGAGGAGTTGCATAAGTCTACACTATGCCAGTTGTCAAGGCTGTGTGCTATCTTGTGTGGCTGCATGGTCACATCCTGTCAAGTCCTTTGTCAGTTTTCACACAATAGCACCTGTTCATTTTGTCCCAGATTCTCGGGCTCTCGAATGACGTGAGACCCTGCCTGAAGCAGGATCTGGTGTATACTTTTGGCTTCAACAATGTGCAAACTTGTAAGTGAGAAGCACTGTGCACTTGCAGGAGTAATTGCGCAGCCAGAAATAAAACCAAAGGAAACTGTGACCGAGGTGGACGGTGTCAGAATATCAGAAGGCAAATATGCTATGAATGCTGAGGGCAAGGTGCTTTCCCCATCCAGCCAGAACATGGCCCAGCTCAAGGCAGAGCTCACAGCCCGCAGCCTTTCCACTGAGGGGAAGCGGGATGATCTAAAAAGACGCGTCATGGTCAGTTTTGTCATGTTATCTTCATCTGCATGGTAGCATGGCGCTGCCCTGGGGATGGAGGGGTGCTCCAGGCAAAACAAATACAACAAGTCAGGTTGCCTGGTTAACAGTTTGACATGCTGTAAGGTGCATTGACTTTGAGCATCCAGCAATTGATCTGCACAGCTTCATGTTACTTGTCACACCCACATGCTTTGATGCCCTTGTTTTGTCCTAGTTCCATGCCAGACGAATGCTGACATTGTGTCCTTGCCATGTCATTGTTGTTCTCAATAGGCTGTGTAGTGTTTTGCCATGCTGGCTTGGCATCAGAAACAAAGCATACCATGTAAGCACTGCTGCATCCTGCTCATACAGGCAGCCAGAAGTGCGGAGCCTCCTGACATGGCCAAGGAGATCCGCAAGAAGGAGGCTCAGCAGGACGCCAAGCGCAAGAAGCAGCGGGAGAAGGAGGCTGCTGCAGGCAAGGGCCCTGAGGCCCAACCTGCTGGAACTGACCAAGACAACAAGTCCAAAATCCGCATCATGACATACGGATCTGGAGTGGGAAAGGTTCAGCAGGAGTTTGAAGCTGTGGTTGAAGACGAGGAAGAGGGTGTACTTGATGAAGCTGAAGATGATAATGCAGTAGACCCTATGCAGGTGACCCTGTGGCTAAGCATTCCTGTTGATTGTGGTCAGCCACAATTTGTCTGGATTCATGACCTGGATTGCACCTGATTTGAGTGTGTACGGGTGACAGCATTTCAGTTACTGTCTGAGACATCCAGCTGTACTTGAGTCAGTGAATAGCAATGCAGTTTGCATTTCTCAGAGGCCAAAGTTCTAGAGTCAGCAGGTATGTTCGGTTTGTCTTGCCCGCTGTCTGTCATCAGAAATGGCAATTGTGCTGAAACAGTGCATTGCTTCTGCAGCCTGCAAATGCAGCTACACCCCTGGATGATGAGGCAGACTACATTATCAGTGATGGCAACAGTGCAGAAGATTTGCTGGATGACTCCAATGACCTTGTCGCCGACTTGCCTGCTCCGCCAGTCTCAGTGTCAACACCGCCTGTGCAACGCCTTCCTTCCAATGAAGACTCTGGAGCTGAGGTTGCCTTACAGATACTAGCTCTGTGTATAGATCTATTTGGCTCTGCTACTGCACAGGACTATGAGCAGATGTTGCAGGTAAGGGCATACTGCTGCTTTTTTTGTTCGATAGCCTTCTGACCTAGCTTTGTTCATGGTAGCATTCTTTACTCCCAATGCACTCATTTGTTGGACATTTTCTGCAGGCTGCTGAAGCAGAGGCAGACCCTCTTATGGCTCGTGACCTGGCAGGATCTTGGCATGCTGTGATAGAATCAGCTTTTGATGAAGATACTGTGAGTCAAATGTACACTAGAGCTGCAAGGGTATGTCTGGAAGCCACAGCTGTAGCACATGCTGCCAACGTGCTTCAGCAAGCCAACCAGAGAGGCTTGGAGCTGGACAGTGACCTGCAGGAAGACATACAGCAGCAGCACAAAGACATGCAGCAGCAGCAACAGAAAGAAGCACAGCAGCAGCAGCCGCAGAAAGGGGTGCCACAGGAAGCTATGTCATAGCGGACACCCAGACTCTTGCATTAGCACTCAAGGTTGTATGATCTGTCGTTGTCATCTGCAAATCTGGAGCTGTTTTGTTTGGCACCAACCGTATAGCTATGCAGCGTATGTTTGGGCTCAAGTGTTTAATCAATCACGAGGTGTCATTTACTGCTCAACAGCTCTCAGGCCGCAGGCAGGCTACGTTTGTATAGCGATACCAGAGACAGTTGCAGACAAATTGTCGAAACAACGTGTAAACCATGCGCCATATCTTCAATCCAGCATCACAGCTTGCATTCAAACTTGACTGTGATCACGTCGCTATGCAGCAACTCCACTACTGCATTTGATTTGGGAATGTTAGCTGCTCGTGTTTTTGCAAGACATTTACAGCTCCTTGATAACCATTTGGCAGCATGCCTCAAACAGATCTAGACGTTATTGAGAAGCTCGTTTGCATATTGCAAGCAAAATGCTTCGTGCGTGCATGCAGCACGGAGTGACACTGTGCATTGCAAGTCAACGCATAGATGACATGGGCAACTCTTTTCAGCGTGTATGCAACGCGAGATTTCAGGGTGAATATGGTCGCAGATTGTGTTTTACTATGACATGATGGTTCTACATAAGACGTGTACAACTCGTATTAACATGTTTGGGACCATGATACTGCCTTGTATGCCACTGTCTTGCACAACGTAATAAGTCATGCTGCTTGCCTAGAACCATCTACTGCATATGCAGATGAAACTTCATGATTCGAAAGGCAAGTTGAAATAGGTAGGTTGCATGCTCCAGTGAGTGTCATACAAGGTCACTGAGTTTATCCCATCTTGTTTGGCTTGACTTCAGTCACATCAATCCAAGACGTTGCCTCTCAGCTGTCAACTGCATGCAACACTTGTTTCATCAGCACATGAAACTGGCATGTAAAAGCCAGTCTCCAAAACACACCGTTAACAGCTCTTACCACTTTCTTTACTCTGTCTAAGGTTGCAAGATCATTTGAGTTTGCAGTACTGCACTTTGAAAGACCATAAGGGGGCTGCAGTTGAACCTGCAACATGATTCCTATAAGCTTGGGGTCAAGAAGGCAGGGGCTTGCGCATACAAGCGTGGAATCTCACCTCATTCAGTATAATGATGTTTTGCTGCTTCCAGTGACATGGCATAGTCTTTGATAATGCATCAAAGACCTGTTGTGCTTCACTGCTGACACCAATACCAGTCTTTGCGGCTTCCGCCTGGGCAGCCTGTTCTCACAAGTTATGATGGGGCATTGCCAGGAAGCATTACTGTTATCCTTGAGCCTAACCTGTAGGGCCTTACACTCCCTGTCTTTACACCTCTGCATGTCCACCAGCGGGAGTGGATCCACTGGCTGAGCAGGAGCTGACACATTGTTGACACCCTGCAGGTACATGCAGACATAGCAGCAGTATACACAGCAGACATAGCAGACACCCTGCGCTGAGCTTAACTGTTGCTATCGTCAGGCAAGGCCCGGCAAAAGTCCCACCTTGATATAGCTGACCTTCAGCAACCGAATGTTGCTGTGAAATGGAGTTGAGCCTTGCTGGCGAATAATTACTGTGTTGCTACCCTTGTCGTAGGCAAAGACTTCACCTTGTATCTCTTCGTTCTTGGTTTGGACCGTAAGGTTGCAACCAACAACCCAGTCGGTCGTTTCCGAATCCGACATGCACCAGATTATTGTGCTCTCTCACGGTGTCACGTCACTGCTGCTGCTCTAAGTTTGCGTGTACCTTAAAGGTGACCTCTTGACCACTTGAGGTGAGCAACTACCCTTTCAATAGGCATGCAGCGCAAGTAGCAGCTAATGTATGACTTGATGACATGACGCTACGTCACGCTTCCGATTGCGATGGAGACACCAAGTTAGACGGGTCAGCAGTTGCAGTGCCTTGAACATTCATTCATTCATTCATTAATTTTAGGGTCTTTGGGCCAACCATGACCATTTGACCAATAATCTGAACTGAAACATATAAGCAAACAAACAAACATCTAATCAAATTGTTTTTGGTGCACTCATGTTCGTCAACAGAGTGGCAACGATAGCTAGAGATGAAAGACTGCCACTAGTGCTGCGGCACCCCTAAAACACCCTCTAGCAACATAGATCTGTGTGCAAAACATTCATGCAAAAACTTGGCAATGACCCTGGGGTCATGTAAAGCAAAGAAAGAAGACAAGGTAGGGGCTGGTCCCCAGAAAATGGCAGTAAAACTGTCCCTGATTGAGCAATATGCAGGGCAGTCAAACACACGAATACTCTTGCGGTTCATTGCTCTTCTTCGCTCGGCGTCTCTTCAAGGCTTCGGCAAGTTGTGAGACCAAGCAAAACCTGCCGACAGCGCCGTTCAGCAGCCCGCCAGTCCGGCTGCCTTTGTCTTGCAAGACCTCTCGAAGATCGCGCTGCACATTGTTGCGCACAGCAAGCACTGTTGGCTGCAGTGTCCTCCAGTATGCAGTTCAGGCCGGGGCCTCCTATGCACGCAATGCCAGCGTTTTCGAGACCCCCCTTTATGAACGGAAGCTTGGCTATGCCTTCCGGTACGCTGTGCACATAACTGCTTTCGCTGCTCAGTGGAGTCTGCCCTAGCTTTCTTGAGGGTGATCTCTCTTTGCTGCAGGTATGCCTCCGCAGCACTTGATGCGTCCGCCTTTGATGATGCCACACCCGGCTGGCCCAGTTGTTCTCACTCCACCAGGTGCCGTAATCTGCTTGGGTGGCGGACAATATCTGTACTGTGGTCTGGAAACAGTTGATTTGAGTCTCTCTACTTTTGCAGGGAGCAACTTGTCACCTGCACCAGCGCAGAAAAGCACAACCCTTTATGTTGGCAAGATAGCTTCTTCTGTCTCAGATGAGACCATTCAGACTCTGCTTGAAGCTTGCGGGCCAGTAAAGTCATGGAAGCCTATGCAAGATCCTGAAACAAACAAGTCCAAGGGATTTGGTTTCTGCGAATATGAAGATGCAGAAGGTGTACTTCGAGCTTTGCGTCTGCTCCATAACCTAGCATTGGATGGCCAGGAGTTGCTTCTAAAATGCAACACAGCAACTCAGCGTTATATAGATGACTATCAAGCCAACAAGAAGAGGCAGGCTGAGCAGAAAAAGCAGGAGACTAAGCCAGCAGATGACAGCAGTGACACCAAATCGGGTGTCAAGGCTGATCAGGAAGTCACTGATGATCAGCAAGATGACGACATCTTGGCCAAAATCATGGCTCTAGTCAGTGACAGAGCAGCACAGCAAGCCAGCAGCAGCGCTGCAGATCAGGCAACGGACTTTCTCAATGATGTCCTTCCTCCTCCGCCAAGCCGAGAGCGCCGATCACAGCAGCCCTCAGACAGTAAGGACCGTGGTCACACCAGTCGAGAAAGGGAGAGAGGCTCCAGCGCAGAAAGGACTGCGGAGCGCCAGTTTGAGCGTGAGCGGCAGCGCGAGAAGCGAGAGCTGGAGATTCGCCAAGCTGATCTGGAGCGAGCTTATCAGAAGAAGCTCAGAGAATGGGAACAAGTGGAAAGGTACAGCCTTTCTAAAGATTTGAGTCGCAACTATTGTACACCCTGAGATTGTCGTGTACAAAGGGCAAAACTACAGCAACAACTCGTGTACTGCTAAGTACAATTGTTATGCCTAGATCCATGCTTCAGGGCCCAATCTTTGCAGCATGTGTGGATCCAGGACCAGGCATGCACACTTGACTGTACAAGTGGATGTTGTTGCAGACCCTGCGCTGCCCGCCTGCCTCAGCTGAGAGTGATGTGATGCATGTCTCAACAGGCTTGCCTGGTAAGCCTGACCATGTCTCCATGCATGATCCTGCCTGCTCAGCCCTCTCTTGCTGGGCATGGGCCTTCAGATGTCACACAGCTGCTTCCCCGTCATGGTACAGCACCACAGTGAGTCAGCCATTGACACCATATTTCCCACTTTCGCATGATTTCTTCTCAACTGTGCACATGGATCACTCAAACGCAGCTCACCTCCATCTCTCGCGTGCACTGCATTGCAACTGCCAGGGCAGCTGTCACTTTCATGCATGTGTCACGTCAGTGACATAAGCATGAAGGGGGTGTTGGTCTCATATATATGTGACAAGATGCACGTCACTGCTGGCAGCACCACTAGCGCAGCGTTTGCCACGTTGACACAGAAGGTTGAGAATTCAATTGAACTGTGGTAAGTGCGCTGCATCACACTCTGTTTTGCATTTATTTGCAGACAATCTGAAGCAGGCATACATCCTCCAGGCAACCCTCATTCAAGCATGTGGTGACTGTGCTTGCTGTGTTGCCCTTATCAATCACAAGGGCACCTGTCAAAGCTGGTCCCACACTGATGGTGGTTCTGTCAATTTTGTTGTGCACATATCCATATCTCACAAGCTGCTAAGTACCAGGTTTTATGTGCATGGATTCTTGACCTGGCTTGACGTGTGACATCATGTCGCAGGCTCCGCGAAAAAAGTGAGGATCAGAAGAAGAGCGATCTCAGGGACGCTGACAAAGCACGTGCTAGAGCTATTCGTGCCGATAATGAACAAGAGGATCCAGACGAAGATGATGAGCCCTGGACACGCAAGACCCTGCATACCAGGTGACATGACTTGAGCACCACCTATGTGGATTTTCACACGTGCGCATTTTGCCTGTGCAAAGTGTCACCTGCGTAGGTCTGAATCAACTCAGGCGACAAGTCCTGTACATACCAAACCTGTGTCAGGCTCATGAAGTTATGTTCTTTGCCTGATTTTGCTGACTTGTCAGGTCAACACCAGATTTTGGCCGGCCTATGCTTGATGACAGACATCTGTTGTACAGACCACTGGTGACGCAGTACCAGTAAATGGCATGTTGGACCAGCATGTTTGATTGAGCAAATCAGCGTACTGCAAGCTGCTCTGGTGGCAGTCTTGACTGGGACAGTCATGCTGATTTGTTGACGTTGCTGCAGCACTAGCCATGCCATTGAGAATCGGCGGCGCAAGCGCAAACAAGAGCTGAAGCTGGATGCTGCTGACCAAGAAGCTGAGGATGCTGAGCGTGCAGCAGCTCGCCAGAAGAGGGAAGAGGAGAGTGTGCTCAGAGCTACAGGTGAGGCAAATACAAGTCAGGCATTGTATCAGCAATCAGTGGTCAACCCACAGAGCAGTGTATTTGCATGCCGCCATTCAGCATGCATTCATAAGCTGAGTGTGATTCTGTGTTTACAGAGGATGCAGCAAGGTCTGACAGAGAGGCAAATGATGACATAGACATGGTCAATGGGGCCGATCAGGAGCCAGACCCCAATGATCCAATATACCAGGCTATGATGGTTGCTGCCCAGGCTCCACCCCGCTCTGCTTCCCCCTATCAACAGCATCCCAGCCCGTCTCCAATGGATACAGCGGGCGCCACTGTCCCAGGCAAAGTTGCTTCTAGGCATCCTGTTGCAGCCAATACCAAAGGGGGCTGGCATACTGTGTTTGGCGGGGATGAGGACCAGGATGCCCCTCAGCGTCGCCTCGTGCCACTCAACTACAGTGAAGAGGAACAGAAGGCAGCACAGGCTGCAGCTGCAAGCACAGCTGCTCCAGCTCCCGCAGCTGTTGTCAACATGGATGCAGAGGTCGACAAGCTGAAGAAGCAGATACCTCGCAGCATGCAGAGCTTGGCCACCACCCCCATTAACTGGGATGCATACGATGCTGCTCAGCCCAAGATGGGTATAAAAGTTGGTAAATGGGTGTCTGGACAAATTGAGAAGCTGTTGGGTCAGCAAGAGGATACACTTCTCAACTTTGTCCAAGGAGAGCTCAGCAAGCATTCACCTCCCAATACCATGTTGAGTGAGCTTAGCCCCATTTTGGATTTGGAAGCTGAAGAATTTGTCCTGAAGCTCTACCAGATTGTTGTGTTTGAGTCTTCCAAGTTTGCACTTTCAGGACAGATGTAGTGCAGGCGTTCAATATAGGTTCATCGACAAGCAGATTTTGGTTGCTGCTTGCTGTGTAAATTCTTTCTGCCTGTCAATACACTCTCATCTGCAATGGGAGTCTCACGGGGAGGATTTAGCGGGGGAGGTATACTGCCAGAAATACAATATTTCTGGTGCACCAACTAAAGTGATCCTGTATGTGTGATTGTACTGTGGTCATGCACTTGTCTGATATTGTGACCATGACGCTAGCTTGTTCCTTGATGGAAGTCTGGGAAGCCCAGTGGAACCACCACATGCAGGCACTTCCTTATGGCAGCCAGTTGTCTCCAGCTCTTTAGTCAAAACCTCATAGGAGCAGTCGTGGGCATGTCTTGCTGCGCATGTGCACTAGTATTACATTAACAGCATGCCTTTGATAAGTAGAGCAGTGTTCCTTGCTTAGCCAACTCCCACTTGCCTACATATGCGATGGCAGCAGATGCGCAACAGTACACCATGTGCAGTATTATCAGTCACCAGTCCAATCAGATGATGCTTGTGACTGCTAGTTTGATTTTCTGCTGGGCATAGGCTAGCACTTTGCAACAAGCAAATGTGTGCAGTGAGAGTTTGATTTGCTCGACTGATACACAGTTATACATTTACATCTGCAAAATCCGCTGCCAATATAAAGTCATATAATCAATCATTATCCACTGGCAGCTTCGTTCTTACTAAAAGTACTCGATCAAAACCACGAGCGAAATAAGCATTTGAGAACCGCTTGCAATCAATCACTTTGTCAAATACCGTACGTCTTTCAAGGAAGGTCGATTAACAAATAATTGAAAATCGGCCGACCTCCATTAATAAGAATAAAAAAACTGTAAAAGCCCGCCGACTTTCATTAAAAATAGCGAATAAATCCGGCAAAAAAGGGTGCAAAGCGCGAAAGAAGGCCTGCGTTTGATCTTTGGCGTCTCACAGCATGTTATGGCACTGAACAGCCGCGTTTGCATGCCATTTCAACCACATTGCACTGATGTGCATGTTGCATTAGAATGTACTCGTCTAAGCAGCAGGTTAGCCTTGAACGGTTTGGTTTTGGTAAACGTGACGAAGTCAAGAACCCGATTCCTCTGCCTTTGCCCGTGTTTGGCCCTCAAAATAAGCCAGTGGTCAAAGTCAAGCGTAAACCTGGCAGGCCTAAGCTTAACATTCAGGCAATCAATCAGTACCCGACCATTGTTAAAGTGAATAAATAAATTGTTGAGGAGGCCGACCCTCATTAAAAATATTCGGATATTGACCCGACCTTCTAGTCATACTAAATTAACTACCGCAATGCCCGACCCTATATAAAAATCGACCTTCCTCATCAAATTCGAGGAAACATTCGATATAATTCTGGCTGACCTCAAGGATTATCCATCATGAAATTGAAAGCGGAATGTTACAAGTGTTTTTGTTTGTATCGCTGGTGCAAGACCAAAGTAGATGCTTAGGGGAGCAACGTTTATTTTACTGACTGGCTTGCAGCAGTAATTTGACATTGGGTCAACGGGGTACCCAGAAAGCTTGGATGTGCATGCTCCAACATACGCATTGTCCTCATGCCTGTAAGAGTGCAGAAAATCACATTGAAACCGGGCAAATGCAGCTTGATAGGAACGTGGTGCCAATCGTGCTCTTGTGTCATGACAATAGCTTCATACTGCACATGGGCTTTTCAGTTGGTCACAGGCACACCGTTGTTGACCACAGCAAGAAATGGGATGAGTGCTGTGATCGTGTCCAAAGGCACGGTGTGCAGCAACTATATGCAGACACTGCTCTGGCAGCATGGCGACAGCTTCTGTGCAGCACCAGCGAAATAATACGGAAAGCTTACACTCACAGCCTGCAAATCATGGTCTCAAAGATTTCTCCAGCTCATGACATTTGAGCAAAACCTGGTTTTGCTCCAGCTTCATCTTCCGAATCAGAGCCAAATGCTCTTCTTGCTGCTTGTCAAGTGCTGCTCTCAGACGCTGCACCTGAGAGTGCAAGGCCAGTACAAGCCAGCAGAACAGGGTCATCTGTTGCTGTGAGACTCACCATACCTCGTTTGAATGCATCTGTTTCAACTGCGCTCTTGCCTGATCTTGCTGTCATGTACAGGATCAGTGAGTGAGCTTTGCAGAAGGATTGTTGCATACATCTGCAGACTTACAATCTGTGCAGCTCTCGCAGACCGCACTGCCAAGATAATGCAGACGGGAATGGTTGAAAAAGGGGCACCGAAGAGAAGCTTTGCCAGCCAAGATATTGCAAGCCCGACCGCGACCTGACGAATCGCATGCCCAATCTCAACAAAGCGATGGCCAGCTTGACCGCGCAAAACATACCGCAGTGGGAATGTGGGTCCAGTAACTGCTGGTCGGGCTCCAGATAGATGTTGCAACGTTTTGCATGCTATACCTCCAAGCGTGTCAGCCTCGTACCATCTTGCTGACAAGCTGCCAACAGCATGATCAGCTATCACAGCACACTCAGAACTGGTGCTATCATAGTTCAGTAAAAGAAGCTTCTGTATGTGGTGAATAGATGGTGAGGTGGTGAGTCAGTTGGCAGTACCTCATGTGCAGTTATATGACATACGTAAACATTGACAGGGCCTCAGCATCTTAACATATGCTGTACAATTACAAGCAATCTGACTGCACTGTGTAATACACAGCCTGAAGCATACAGGCAATACATATGAACACGGACTTGACAAATAGTGAGTACTGCAGCTCCCCGCTATAGCTGACAAAGACAGACCTCGTATTTGGGAAAGTTCTGTTGAAGCCCATTTTTCAGCTCCACCACAGTACAGTGTAACCAGACAGCAACAGCAAGTCAGCGACAGACTCCTATTCGATTGCACATTGCAGGGCATTTGCATCCGCCGATTTCGGTGACTATCAAAAACAGCCCATGGAACTACTATTATGGAAAAAATCTTCGCGTGCCAGGCTGGCAACAAGTTTTTGCCACTGCAAAAAAGCAGCTGTTGAGTCGAGATATACAAGCCTGCCGTTTCAAAAATACGTATCGCATGCAGTCGAGCCACCTGAAAGCACGGCACCTGTCGCAATCAAGCACTCCAGCACAGCAAAGAATAGCTCTCTGTTCGCCCCTATCCCGGTCAAGTCGACGTGGCTCTTGCTTGGTGCCGCTTCAGGCGCGGCTTTATAGCTGTACCAGTCTCGTTTGTTCAGCTGTCGCTGGGCTGGCAGGCGGACCTAAAACCGGACTGGTCGGGCCCGAGAGGTGCAACTTTGCAGGTCAACATAAATGGTTTTGGTAACACCACAGCTGACAGTTACCTGCTACAGATTCCAGGATGGGGCTGTCCCAGGGACCTACTATGGATCCACTATACAGTCTGATGACTCAATAGATGTTATATTTGAGATGGACGCAGGCAAACAGTTGGTGTGTTCAGAGAATGTTTTGTTTGTACCTGTACATTTAGCTCAAGTCTGTGCCAAAACGCTCAAGGCAACTGCTTACAGACCATTAAAGCGCCTGTAGGCAGCAACTTGCTGAGAGCTGCAGAGGCAGCTGAAGCTATCAAGTTAAACAGGTTGGGTTGCAATTCGTGGGCAACTTTCATGTTGCATGCACTCGCTAGTGCAGGTTTGACGAGGTCACACATATGTGTTCAGGAAAGTATGTACCTGTGCTGTGGTTGGCTTTGCAGGGACTTTTGTTTTGAAGGCAGCTGTGAGTTGTGTCAGTGTGAAGTGGAGGCTGGCGCCCAAGAGCTGGGCAGTAAAGCACAACACGGTATGTTGCCCCCGTGCAAGTCTGTTTGTGGAATGAGTGACTGGGGCAAGGTGACACAACAATATGTGTTTAACACCAGAATCGATATGGTGCAGGCAATCAACAGCTGGTTTGTGGGTGTCTGACACCTATCCCAGAAAGACAAAGTGGTATTTTGCATGTGAAGGTTTTGAGTGAAGAAGATGTTTGGGCACAGGGGGTGCTGTAGTGATCTTCAACATCAAGCAGCATTGACATCAATTTTTCCTGTTTGTAATTATAAATGCAGTGCCAGGCAATCGCATGCCCATATGTGAGTAACCACACAATCACCTGTGGCTTAAACTCAGCATTATCTCTCACCCTGCAACCGTTTCATTCTACAGCAACAGCTCATCTGACCTTGAGCTAGTGTGAACATTTGCTCTTTACAGCTATGCCTTGTAGCCTGTAGAGCTACCACAGGTCCTCAAGCTCTTTCAAAGGCCGTCCTAGGAAGCTGCTGCGCTTTTTGCTCCCAGTGCATTCATCACTGCCCATGCTGTTGCTTGGCTGCACAACAGTCAATCTCAGTGAGTGCAGTACGCTTGTGTGTAACAAGATTGGTTTAAGGTCAGAGTAAGTGAGCTGATTGCAGCCATACTGTAACATTGTGGCAATGACTGGAATGCATTACAAAGCAACCAAGTATTGTGATGTACAGACACATTGTAAATCGGCTGACACAGATTATCCCAGGATCCTGTACTGACATAACCTCAATGCGTTTGTGATGTGCATACAATGCAACTCATTTCACATAGGATAACAGGATGCATGATAGGCCAAGCATTGTGCTCACCGAGGCTGGGTGTGACCAGCTGCTGCGCAATGCAGCTGTGCGGTTGGCAGACTTGCGCTGGGGAGTGAGGGAAGGCAGAGGCTGCTTGCTGCCCTCCTCACCTCCGCCTGGGCTCATTGTCAATTGAGCTCCTGCATACAAGCTTCCTCTCAGCTTTTCAAGGCTACACAAAGCACAATAGGAGCAAGCCAACTTTTCAAAAAAAGAAACACATGTACCATGACGGTATCAGTCAATGCACTGACAAAAGCAAAGAGAGAAAAGAAAAGGCTACATTGTTGGGTGTCATGACGGGAGCCTCTGTACTCAGCAGCCCGGGGAGGAACAAGAGCAGACATTCACCTGAAGATGAAGCTTGACTGGCAGCTTGCTGGACAGCACCGTCCTCCTGCAGCTCTGGCTGCGCAGATGTACCGGCACCACACTTAGCCTCACACCTGCACACATTTGATGTTCAAGACCTGCTCAACCAGGTTTGCGCTTATACACATATGCCTGCATGCAAACAGAACCACAGCAAGTACGGAATTCTGCTATCATAGTGGGATCAGCCCACATCTTCTCACACTCCCCAACTTAATGTTGCGGCTAGCTTAGAGGTGTGAATGGCAAGAACGCAAATGGCAAGCAGGCCAGCCTTGAGCATAGGTGGTCATGCACAGAGTGCTACCAGGAGGTCAGTCTCAGGAGTGTCAGTCCTAATGCAAGCGGCCTCACCATTGATGGTTATCAAGGGCTGCTTGTTGGGGCACTTCTTCAGAGGCTTCATGTGAGCTTGCAGGACCAGTGGCAGTGCCCTCAGGGCTGTCAGCTGCATGTTGCAATTGATGTTGCACCTCATCAAAGGGAGTCACCCGCCCTGAGCCTGCCAGAGTAATCTCATCATCAAACTCCTCGTGACCCTACACCAAGTGTGCAAGCAGTGACATTTGGCTGACAAATCTTTGTCAGTGCATGCTGTCCACTGTGATGCAACAGAGACACAATGTGCCGAGTGTGCACAGCACAATTTGGACTGGCCTTACTAAGCATGGCTTTGACATACTAAAGAGACTTTCTACAGCAGTTGCTAGACAACTGTGACTTCCCCAATACCACAACACAAGCTGTAATGCTCAAATAGCTGAGTGCAAAATGTAGTGCAAGCTGGTTATCCAGGAGGAGTACCTGCACCATGATCTGGACTTGAGCAGGGGGGCTGTCCTGCCCTAGGGACTCACTGCTGGGCTGCTCCAGCAGTGCAAACTCAGCAAACCTGCATGGACAGGCAGCTTGTGGAGTATGCCTCCTGTGGACTGCTGCTGCAGAGGGCTTGAAAGGTAAGTTTACATCTGTGACTTTGATACGGTGAGACTCTCAATGTCATTTCATTGCGGCAGCTGGCATGCAACTTGAACTTCAAAGGACGCACCTAGAAAGCACTGACAGGTTGCTATCACAGTGCAGCACGTGACAGCAAAAGAGACAGCTGGCTATGAGCAAGGTGCATGTGGCAAAGCCCACAAGCTGCAACACACAGCAGGCATGTGAGCAGCACGAGGTGTGAGCAACAAAGGGGTGGGGGGGGCTGCAACCTGGGCCTGGGGTCTTCACAGCGCGGCACCTGAACTGCCCCAGGCAGCTGCTCATCAATGTAGCGCTCACCCATGTGCTCCACATCCTCGGCCTCTGGCCCAAAGTGCTGCACAAGGCGTGTCCTGTCACTTGCTGTGGAGGGCCTCACCTTCTCTTGCAGGGCCATTGCCCGAGTGCCACCCCTGACATGGCTGCTTGCCGGCCTGTGCATACTCAAATTGCTTGCCATACTGCACATACAAGCTTGCTCAACACCATTCATGCAGATGCTTTTTGATTGCAATACAGCAGAGAAAGAGAGGTTGCAATGACTGCCAAACAGTAGTTGCTCAGAAGACCTTATGTCATTTAGTCATGATTGGAGACAGTAGCAAGCATGTAAGCTTCTGCAGTATCCACTGTCAGCCATCCAGGAAAGATCATGCAAGAGGGGAGTCTACCAAGCTCAGAGGTGGAAATGGGAGGTCACATGGAGAGGGAAGAGGGGGGGGGGGGGGGGGGGGGGGTTGGGGAGGGGGGGACAAGGCAATACCTGTGACGAGATGGCTGCACGCCTTTGGCAACAAGGTCTGCAGTGTCCTCTGAGCGACGAAGGAGTGCAGAGCCAATCCTGTGCCCTGTATGCGTATAGTTCTGTTTCTTGTTGTTGTTGACAACGGTTAATTGCAGCAGTCTGATTGTGGCATGCCTCTGGTATGATTGTGAGCCCAAGCATGCAAATTCCATGTTGTTGCTCATTGTTGCAGATCAAGACAAAGCAAGATGAGCATAAACATTAGCCCTTGCCTCATGATATGCATTCTGCTCTGTTTGAGGCAGACTCAAGTCTGGCGGTGCGTGAACACAGCACTCACTATGTGGGTACATGATCTCCATGGAAGCTTGAGAGGAAGGAGGTAGGGAGGGTAGGGAGGGCAGGGCATGGCTTTCTGCAGTACTGTCCATGGAATCTTTCCAGATGACAGTGTCTGACACACGCGCTTCTGCCACTCTGGGTGTGCCATTGGGAGTCAGGATGCGAGGTGTCGAATATGATGACCTGCAAGCAGCCAGATTGGTCAAAGACCACACTCATGACCAAACCTGCGATTGCTGAGCTCCTGCTGTTGATGTGGCACAATGCCATGTGATGACAGGCATGCGAAATACAAAAGTACCAATAATGCCAGGCCACTCTCAAATTTGGTGGGCAGCAGAGCCCAGCTGTTCAACTTTGCATGAAAATCCTGGAGCTGTTCAGTACTCAAAAAGATATTTGACAGCATGACATGCTGAAACAAAGAGCTACTCAACAGCACAGGAGGTTGAGGCTGACCTGGGTGAGTTATCAGCACTCTTAAGCAGATCATACAGAGCAGCAGACTGGCCTGTGCCTGCAGGGTTCAGCATGGTATATAAGCCAGAGGGGGTCCTGACAGGCGGAGGGGGCGCAAGCCACATGCTGCTGCGCTGGGCAGGAGGGGCTGTACGGGGCACTAGGGGCTGATGCCCAGGGCCGCTGCCAGCAGGTCTGAATAGATCTGGACTGGTGGATGCAGGTGGCGAGGTCTGCAGCCAGCACCAATGTTGCAATGTGACCTGCTGAACATCAGTGTAATAAAGACCTTTGACATTGCTCATCACAACAGCTTCCACAGCAGCACTACTTGCAATGTAGCTGTCACCTAGGGAAATTTCTTGTTACTGAAACATGTCATTGAGGCTTAAATGGCACATTGAGAGCATGAGCTGACTGCAACAGCTATGTGTCAGGCCTTTGGTGTACCTGGCTGCTGGCTGGTTGTTGATTCTCTGTGTCAGGTGTAGGATCTGCAGGAGCAGTGGTTGCCGAACGAGCAGGCAGCTGTTTGTGGACTGCAGGGCTGCTTTGCTGGGGCCCTGCTGCTGCCCTTCCTGAGCCTGAGTTCATGTTGGCCTCTTCTAGGGCTCTCTTCAGTCCCCTGCATAGCCAGCAAAGTCTGCAAGCATTCAAGTTTGTAGCAAAATGCATCAGGCGCCTGAATTCCTTCAACCCTTAGTAAAACTGCAAAGTGTTATTGAGAAAGTTTGCAGAGTAAGCAGCATGATAGGCTGATCCAATGGGTATGGCACGCTCACAACGTGTGACGGTTGTATCCTTGCTCTTTATGACCTTTTCCATTGTTTTGCACTCAACATCAACCGCATGCTCAGGTACTACAGGACATTACAGCTCAACCCAGAAAAACTGGGTATATGCAGCCGACGTGTAATCGCTTATTGCTGGCCACAGATATCATGCACTTTCTGTGTTTGCAGACAGATGCAACAAGACAGTACAACGGGTGGATGAGCACAGCTTACTGCTCTGACCTGAGCGTTTGTGAGTCCACCGAAGCCCTGACTGAGGGCTTACTGGTTGTTGAGTCAGAGCGTGCAGGGGAGGCTGCTGAGGTGACCTGACCCTTGATGGAGGCCAGGGCTGCATGCAGGCGCACCCTGTCAGCCACCAGGCCCTGAATCTCAGACTCTTTGGCCTGCACATGTCTGCGCATTTCTGCTTGCAGAGCCGCTTTGTCCAGAGCTGCCTGCTTTTGCTCCTGCAAAACATAGCAAAGTTACAGCAGCAACCCCATGGGCTGTCTGCCAGACTTTCCAATGCTCCAGAGGGTTTGGTGCAAAGCTCTATGATGCAGCACTCACGTGACCTTGAGCCAGCATTGCTGCAGTGTTCACGCCAAACATGACCTTGGTGCCGCGTTCTACTGCACTTTGCAAATTCTGGGTGAATACAAATCAGGGTTTGCAGGTCAGGTCCCAAAATGGATTTGGCTTGACTACAGTCAATACGGCTTGCCCCGGCATGCACTGCTGCTGCAAGGTGCTCAGCACCTGCTCTAGCGAAAGCCTGGCTTGGCTGAGCTGCCTCTCAGAATCTGCAAGACGCCTCTGCACAGCACTTATGCCAGCCTCATGTGCTGTTGATGAGTCTCTGTACACAGACAAGTCAATGTCAGCCAACAGTATCATCAATGATAGGCATCTGTGTGTGCTCTGAGGCTTGCAGTGTATGCAGTCATCACAATGCGGGCTCATTGTTGTTTTCAGTTCATTGCGCAGGATAATGACTCGGCATGTGCGCCTACCTGGTCTGCTGATGCTGCATCTGGTTGATCTGCTCAGCGTGCCGAGTACGCAGTTCCCTGATTTCCATCCCAAGGTCGTGTACAAGCCCAGCCGCATGTTTACAGGCATTATCTGCACTCTGCAAAGCACAAATTCCTATAGACAGCCTTAGTGCCATGGCAGTACTGGCTATACACATGTAAAGTGGAATGCATGCTTCTCACAGATATGTTGTACTCAGGCAGTTTCTGCAAAACATGTGACTTGGCAGATACTGTGCACCAAGGTACACCTGTTCGGAATACGCAAGCAATTGTGAACAGCTGGCATGTGCACAAAGGGGCTGCTCACATCCTTTTCAGAGGACAGTTCTCCTAGGCGATGCTCCAGTTGCTTGAGGGTTGCACCACGCCGCAAGGCCTCGGCCTCTGCACTTCTTCTTCCAACAACAGCTTGACTCACCTGCTGCTGAAGCTTCTCAATCTGCAAGGTGATTTTGCAAAGATGTAGCTACGGGCAGCCGATGGTTAACATACTGCCTCTCAAATGCAATCAGCAATGGTGACATTGTTCTGCCAGACAACAAGACTGTGTGCATGTGTATATGTGCCAAGCACTGCATACTGAACGTGGAGCACTGGGTTTTCAACTACACAGCCATGAGAGGGGACTTATGCCAGCACATGTTCAATGTCTTCTGATTCTGAGGCATTGAGCGGGACATGACATGCACCTGTGCCTTGGTAAATAACTACATGTCAGTCAGCGAGGCAAGCCAGTACCTCATGCTGTGAAATATTTGTCTGTCGCTGTGAAGCTGTCACCATTTCTTGCAACCGACGTTCAGTATCTGACAGCTGTCGCTCCAAAGACTTTGCCTGAACACAACATCAGGTTCTTGGGCACCCTGATCTTAGGGTTGCCACAGTATGCTGGGTTATTGCACTGACCTACAGCAACATGCAGTAGTGTGTACTGGCAGCCACCACAACTAAGCGTGGACAGTGGGCTTGGGCAGATGAGCAGGCAGTGCAGTGCTGTGCAACAAGACAAACACATAAATGACTGGAGCTACAGCAGCACTGGTAGCAGCAGTGGCATCAGCTATAATTCACATTGACAGCAGCAAAGGCAGCAGCTGCAAGAGCAACATCAACAGCAGCTGACCTGCGAGCGTGAGTTGCGGCTGGCATGCATTTGCTGCCGCTCTGTCTTCCGGATGTCTTCTCTAGCTACAACCCTTACTTCTCTGATTTCTAACCCTAAAACCTGCAATCCAAATAGAACTGGTGTCCCATGGACATGCAAAATCTGTGGTAAGGCATACGCTCCCAGCAGGCACCTTATGGCGCCACTGCAGATTGACAAGCCCTGAAGAAGTGACCTCCCAGGACTCCCAGCTGCCAAAGTTGTGATTAGCAACCCTGTGTGGGGCATCATGAGCCTTCACAGCTTGCAGGCTGCGTCCATCGGCCCTGCATCATGTCACAGGTTGTTACAAATTCATAATTAAGCTCCATGCATTGCTTAAATGTGTAGCCTACCCTAGTGACCGGAAGCCTATCTTGCTGCCATCTCTTGTGACTGCAAATACTGCTTCAGCAGGGAAGTATGGTAGCCTGAAGCTACCTGCATCACAAGCAAATGAGTCAGCCTACATGACTCAATCTGACCATGTCCATTTATTTGTGCATTGCCATGGAAGTCCATCCAGTTGCTGAGACAGTTGAACAAAGGCCAACCTTCAGCATTTGGTGGACTGGGAGCCAGGCACGCATGCAGTTCCCAGGTCTTGTCCCCTTTTTTGACAGTCACTAGCTCTCCCAATGAAGTGTAAAAGCACACTAGGCTGCCAGCTTCAAGGGCTCGCATAGGAATGCCTTCTTGAGGAGCGCTGACAGCTGTCATGGTTGGGCTACGTCCTGTATCTGCGCTGCCCATCGACCTTTTGGATGGACTACTGGATCCTCCCACACGCAGCCAGCTTGCAGTGCTCCGTGGGTAGGGAGTGCTTGGTGTAGATGGGCATACAATATCGCTGCCTGGTCGTGACTCACGTTTCTTCTTCCCTGAACTGTGTTTTACAACTGCGAAGGCTGCGGAAGCAGCTCCTCCGAGAAGAAACAAACCACTACTGATAGGAGCAGCCATTAGATTGGGCGCGCGCGACAAAGGTGGTGACGCCACAACAACACGCTTACGTTTTACGTGAACCTGGCGGAAGAATGGTTACTGCAGTAGCACCTGTACGCGGGCAAACTGAACTGATTGGCAAAGCCCTCTCACATGCTTTCGCGACCTTCACGCGCATTTCCTATTCAAGGCAATTTCAAGCAAGCAAACAGGCTGACCAGGGGCAAAAGGCAGGGCTGTTGAATTTGATTTCGCAAGCTTGCGTCCAAATCTAGAGTCCCCATCAAGTGTTTTTGCGACAGTGGATTGAATTGCCCAAAAATACACGGCACGTCCAGCCGCTGTGTCAGTGTGTTTGGAACTTGTACGCAAGTGTGAGACCACAAATCAGGATTGATGGCAACTACAGGCAGTCTCAAACGGCGCCCAGGCTCAACTATCGCATACAGAGGCGATTGCTCGCCTGGCCCTGCTGTCAGCGACGACATGTGCTCTCAGCCCGGTGAGACTGCTACACGTGACCTTGTTTGCATGCACAGGTCCACTGGCCAGATTTTTCACCTGTAAAGCTGAAGACTTCCGTGTGATCGTGAAATGTCTGTTTGCTGCAGATCCCTTGTCTCCTCCTTGCAACACACGCACTTCGGGGCAGCGTCAGGTACGCTGAGACTATGCTTGCACGCAGTCAAGAGCTCCAAAAACACCTGACACTTTGCATGCAGTCGTACCGTGGTCAGGGTGACGAGCTTTCTACAGCCTCTACAGCTGAGGCTGGCTCTGAGTCTACAGGTAGCAAACACATCATAACCTCGCTGTAGCGCTGTAGTAGTGAAACTTTCTGTATATTCAAGATGCGCATTTATGCTGTAGGCGTGGCAGAGCGTTTGGACAGGTTTGCCAGCACGCGCCTCAAGAGCAAAATTAACAGTACATCGCAGCATGGAGGTTGGAGTCTGTGGAGGAGCATCAAGCAGTCTTTTGCCGACGAGCCCACAGAAAGCAGCAGAGCCAGTATTAAAAGCAAGGTGCCTTTGTTGCTTGGCCACCAAGCTGATCCATCATTCTCAACCTGATAATTCAGCAGGTCTTGTCACTATTGTTCCTGTCACTGCTGTACACAGAAACCATTGTACAACTACCCTTGCCAACTGGTTGGTTGATGTCCACCAGCTGCGCTGACTGTGGCAACTGGCATGTTGGCAAGATTGGTGAGGAACCACAGGGCAGGGGGGGGCGGGTCGAGAGGGAAAACGCAGGGGGCATGAGTGGGGGCAGGGGGACAAGGGGGGAAAGGTCAGTGTAGAAGCCTCAAATGCCACTATGACTGGGTGTTGCAGCTCACTGCTCACATTTGCAGCAAAACACCATTCAGGATATCCCAGACTGCTGTATCAAACAGCAGCACAGCAGCTTAGAGTGAAACAGGTTCCAAGGCATCAATAATGCATTGCTTGCACTATACAAAGCTATGTGTCTACCTAGATTTGGTAATGACATGTGTTGGACACGCATTTCCAGAAATGCGCCTCAACTATTGCTCTATATGCCACTTTGGAAAACATGTCAAGGATCTGAGCTGAGCTTGCATTTACTCGATGCTGCACAAGGCAAACTTCTGTTCACCAAAAGAACGACTACTTGTGGTGCTATGTACACAGGTGTTCAAATGCACAGTGCATGATTGCATGTTCAGTCAGCGCACATCTACACAGCTGCATGTTCAAGCCAGAAGCTGGTGGTACTGCAAGGCACACACAGCACTTGCTTGGCAGCTCACTGGCTGCATGGCTGCAAGCAAAGTGTGTCCGGAAGAAAGCAGAGTGTGCTAACCAACAGGTGCATGCTTCAAGTGTGCATGACACCCTCATTGGTTGTGGATGGGCTGCAGGGCTTTGAGCCACTGGGCCTCTTGAGCAAGGCAGCAAGTGGGATTGCCAGCACCACTACCACCATGGCCACGAGCTTGGATGAAGCTATGGAGAATTTCTTTGAAGGGTGGACCCCTGCACCCCCAGCTGCTGACCACACTCCTTTTCACAGCTCTCCCTACCATCGCTATCGGCACCACAGCAGCTCTGCAGCACATCAGTCGCCATGCAAGGTGTTGCTGTCAGATGTGCAGTCAGCTCATCGTGAAGAAGCTGGTGCACAGTTCAAGCAACAAGGAGGAGTGACTAATGACTGGGAAGACTGGGAGAGTCCCTTTCAAAGCAGATCCATGTCGCCAAATATGGAAAATCAGAATCCAAATGACAGCAGGCAGGCAGGCAGTGGCATCGTGGCTTGGCATTCTCCAGGCAGAAGGCATTGTGAGGCAGAGACCGATGGCGTGTGGGGCGCAACAAGAGGTCAGAAGCACAAGAACAAGAATGGGGTCGAAAATACACCCCTTCCTGACTCAAATAGGTACTTGATTCTGCCACAATAGTGGTTGCCTTCCTGCCCAGACGTCTGTCATGCAGTCTTGCAGGCTGCTGGACAGCCGCCACTTCTGGGTTGGTCAGGCCCCAACTGTAATTGTTTTATGATCTGACCAGTCACCCTGCAACCTATGTGCGTCAGCAGAGCTGCAGGCCCTGCTGCCTGTCAATGGTTTGTACCATGCAGCTGTGTTTGTTCAGCAGTGAGCCTTCCCCTGTTCAAGACGAACCTGGCTTTTACTGCTCCTGCAATTGCCAATTGCATGGCTGGTTTGATATCAAACAAGGGCTTCTCAAAGTGTGGACCAGTCCAAGGTGTGTGTGCAGGACAGCAGACCATGCCAGCTCACAGGCGGCAGAAGCGCCAGCTTCTAGATCTGATTGCAGTCTGGAAAGCCCTCAGCAGCAACTTCAAGAGTTTGGTGAGTAGCTTCTTGCTTGACAGGCTCTCAACTGGGCGCTCATCACAAAGTTACCGCTGCATCCATTTATGGTATCTAAACGTCTGTACTGGTCAATTTGCTGCTGTATGCTACACTCAGTATCTCTGCTGAGCTTGCTTGAGCTGACAGACGCAGTACAAAGCAGAGGACACTCATCAATCTGATGCAAACAACGACACCTCCTGGAAGCTGGTGACTATAATGCATCTTGTTGGCAGCTGCGCGCCTAGAAACCCAACCAAGACAGCATATTTTGTAGTCGTGAAAGATGCAAAGCTGTTGTTTGTTGGTCAATATGATCTTGCAGATGCACTGAGCACAATGCTGTGAAAGAGAGCAAATGCATTGCTGAAGCAGCAGTTGGTATTGGTAGCAATTGGCCAAAAACATATCAGCTCAAGCTGGCTGGCTGAACAGCTTGCAGCGTCCACCTTTATTGTGACGGTGAGCATTGTGTGCTGCAGCTGAGAGTGCAAAGGAGCGTGTGGTGTATTTACAGGGCAGGTTGCAAGCATCTGATGCCTCCCCCACCAGCTTGAGCCGGCTCAGGCATGGCCTCCTTTCTGTACAACACTTTGCTCAAATACATTCATTATCGGTTGGAAGTAATGTATCCTGTGTTGCATTCCTTGTGCTTGCAAGTGCTAGTATTGATTATGTTCACGACGACTGCTTGTGGGCTATATGTCTTACGATGCACTCCAATGTTTGCACATTTAGGCTTGCACCTGCTTGTGCTTGTCTGAGTTTGAATGATAAGCAGATGCTTGCCGCACATTCCTGGCGCAGGGCTGGGGCTGCAGCTATTCACAACCATCGTGGCGTGCCCTGTGCGTCAAACAATGTCCTGTCCCTCAAAATTCACCCATGGCCTGCCTGTGTGTGCAGGCAGGAAATTTCGAATGCTCTTGAGGAGGTAGCCACTGCCAGCCAGCAGTGTTGCTTGCTGTCGCAGCAGCATCAGGCTGCCCTCTCTAATCCAGAACCTCTTGTTGACCAGGTCAGGAGCCATCACAAGCTGCTGCTGCTGCGTCAGCAGGTTGTTGTACTTGCCAACCAATCAATGTATGAGTCATGTGTCTGTGCTTGAACAGTGCATTTACACATGCTTGCCATAAAGGATGAGCACAGGTGAAGTACTGCAACAACACCACAGAGCACTGACTCATTTTGCGTGCTTTTGTCAGCAGAGGCTGCACAGGGTCTGGCACTTGTTGTCAGATATAAGAAATGTCGATGTCAGGGAAGCTGCAAGGCTTCTGAGAAGTGCATGACCTGTGTGGCGGCTGGTGCACACCAACCACAGTTAGACAGAAAATGTAAACAAGAAGCTGCATGTGGCTGCAGGTGTCAGCACAGCTGCAGGCTTTGTTGACAGAAAAGGCTGAGTTGGCTCAGGAGAATGCTCGCCTTACCAGGGAGAACACTGGACTGCAGGTGTGACATGTGTGTATGTACATGCTCCTCCTGTGCTTTCTGACAACATCTTCAATGTCATCCAGCCCCTGTGGATGTCACTGCCTGCAGTGTTGAAGCATACTACACATAAACTGTCAGGCTTTTGGGTGATAGCTGCAATGGTCATATCTATTTATGACACTGATGCAGGAACTGCTGCAGTACACCATGCATCAGCATCTGCGAGAAACAGAGCCTGTTCAAGCTGAAGCATCAGAGGACCTTGGAGAGTGGGCAGCTGTTGACACATCTTTGTCAGAAGGAGGTGCTGTTGGCTCATCACAAAATGGGTCGCCAGCCAAAGCAGACCCCAGCGCAGACATTAACAATCTTATTCCTAAAGTTGAGGATTAATGTGCAGTATGTAGGCATGTTGCGGTTGCTGCTGGACGACTGTGCAATGGCCTTTCCATATTGTTTACCTTACCTGCCCAGTGGGGCCTATGTAGGACAGGGAAATAACTGGTTACCAGTAGAAGTTTGGCAGATGCTGAATTCAGCACCTGCACCTGTTGAAAGCAAAAAATTCCACAGTAATCAATCACAAGTCACTCCAAAACCAGTGGTCTAGCTATACAAAAGCAAGTTTCAAAAATCAGCGATCACATTCACATTGCATCCAGACATCAAGTCCTGTGTAACCTCAGCTACAGATGCTAGTACGCGCTCATCAAATAACAATGCATCTTCACCATTGGCAGGTGCTAATATGCGCTCATCAAACAACAATAAATCTTCACCATTGGCATGCCCAGCAGCAAGTTGCACTTGAATGCATATGTCAGCATCAAGCTGGTTGGCAACTGCACATGAACTAGGGTCAGCACCAGCCAAAAAACCCTCGTGTACAGCTAGAAAATTCTCAGTTTTCACATCAAGGATTTCACCAGAAAAATAGCGCTCATCAGCACTTCTGTCAAAATATACAGACACAACATGGTCCATCTTGACCTCATCTGGACAAACAAGTAACAACCAAGCAGCATTTTGCCCTATCTACGCTCATGCCACGACCATTACCAGATGCAATCCACTTTGCAGAAGGGTAGGCATATGAAACATTATCTTGCCTGTCTGGAAATGGTGCTGTGTCACAACACATTGGACCTCTATTGTCACATGTACATACATGCTCTGTCAGCAGATAGCCTTCACTGCATGCAATGCTGCCCTGGTTTTTGCTCATCATGATCATGCGAACTGGGGCATCAGGTCCAGCGTGTTCACCTTGGTGATTTCTTTGGTGCCTTAATAGTTTGCCCTTTTTTGAGACCCTGTGTCATGCTGCTTGCCACTTTTACTGGTTTTGTCAAGTAGCTACTTGCTGTCGTTGGAACTCTTGTATTTGATCAATGAAAGGCATTGCTGTAAGCTGCATTACACCTTACAGCACATTGTGACAGCACTGAGCTTGACTGTCCAGGTATGCCAGTTGTGACATTGCAGGACACATATGTTCATGTGTTGTTGAGAGAGACAGATAGTACATGCTTCTGCTGTATGGCTTATAGCAATGTGGCACAGTAAAAAACCTCAATTTGTCAACATAAGGTTTGCAGTTTCACAACTATCCAGTTCATGCACAGCAAGTGTATACCAAAATTGAGAGGCAAAACAAAGCTCTTGAGTGATAAGGCTGGAAGATTGGTCACCATGCCATCAGCGTAAGCAAAGAAACTGGTATTCTAATTGTCACATCATGCATTTCACAGCACAGGGTAGTCCAGCTGTCACATGTGAAAGCCTTGCCCTCATCAACTGCAGTCTCAAGTGTGTGAGCTGTCAAAACACCAGATACCATCAAAGTCAATACAGAACACACCAGACTGATGCAGAAGGACAGTGGCAGGCGCCACATATCTGCTGGGCATCACGGCTTGGTTGCTAGTAGTACAGAGCCCCAAGACCAAAACTTACAATGCTGGAGTGACCAGGCATCACTCTGCAATATATAGGTGGGCAAAGATGTCTAGCACAGACGCTGGAAGTGCCTTCTCATGCCTTGCACAAAGGCACTGAACTGGATGGTGCCTTTGTTCAAGGAGTGTACCAAGTCCTCCAAGGCCTTGACTGGAGGGTCACATGACGTCACTGCATTATGCCACAAAAGGGACCTAAGCCAACACGCAGAGGGTACACACACAAACCAGACACATACACTATGACAAGGCCATACCTGCATATTGCTGGCCCTCTTGCACAGTTACACCGAACGCAAACTGCCTTGCATGGTCATTAGGGTCAACATCTGTGAAAACAAAGGACAAGTCCTTTCCTGCAAGGCAAGATTGCATATTGACGATCCTTATGAAATGAGCAACAGCGCTGGAATGCCAGGCTTGTCCTGAGCTCAGCTAATCAAGCTCCCAACAGACATTTGAGTCATGCCTGGACATCATTGAACAGCCTGGCTCACCTGGGACCCCTCGGAAGCACAGGCCCAGCCTTGTTCTGAAGGTATCCAAATCATGCAGTAGGTGGCTCATGGTTTTCTGTCTTGCAAGCTCCTCCTGGGCAATGGCTGCAGCAGCAAAGCACCAGATTATGTGTGGCTTGTTGGTACAGCTGGTCTGTCGGGCTGGCTCTGAATACCTGATTCTCTACGTCGCAGTTCTGCCTCCTCAAGGTGCAGTGCCTCCTGCAATTTGGATATTTTGAGGGGCAAGGCAGCTTCCTCAGCCTGCACAAGGCTCAGCTCTGCGTGCAGCGCTTGTTCTCGGCTGCTTTCAACAGACAAGCCTGCACAGGAAGCAAAGTCAGGATGGCAGCGGCTGCATGTCAACAGCAGCTTGCCTTTTTTGACTTACGCTGTCTCAGTTTATCTGCCTCTGAGCTCAGTTCCTGTTGGCGCTGCTGTAGTGTCTCTATGTCACCTAGACCAAGCTGTTACTTTCAGCAATCCGTGAAGAACAAGCGTCACTTTTATATGCTGTACCTCTTAGGTCTGCTATGTTTCGTATGTGACTGTCGCGCAGCTGATCAGCAGCTGACACTGTATCCTGAGCCCATCTATCAAACGCGCCTCGAGCGGACTGCAACTCCGCCTGAAGCTGCTTCAAATCAACAGGCAAACGTTCACACATGATGTATCGTGCGCTACAGACCTGATGTGGGAATTGGCGCATGCAATAGTTTGAATTTTTGCAACCTAAAATGTAGTACCTGTAGTTGCTTCGTTTTGACCAGGGCTCAGCGCCCAGCGCTGACAGAACGCGTGATACACTGGAAGCCAGTTGAGGACTCAGTACCCAAGATGCCTCCAGCGCCTGTCAGGGCCCCGAGCAAAAGAAGTATCGCTGCTTTGCCTGAAAGCAGTCGCCTGACCTTTCTGCTGGCAGCATGGCAACTCCTGGCAAGCTCTGTGCCCCAAGCTTCTAGCCACCTGGGATGTCAAGCTTTGAAGGTCAGCCAGCAAGATGCACTCTGCTCGGCATGCTTACACATGCTCCCCAACCTGCTTGTGCTGCGCAGTGGGCCGACACTAAGCAGCTCCCTCTGCCAAGAGGGCCAATAGCGCAGTTGTGCCGGCGTTGTGGGGCTCACTGCAACTCAAAAGATGCAGTGCTAGTCAAGAATCCTCGTGCTCAGCGCCGTCGGCCATCGCAAGCTGACACGCACACACAGAACAGGTGTGCTGCAAGTACAAGGCCTGCCCATGAGTAGAACTCATGCATTCAAGCATACTTACAGAAGTTGCACATGTGTTTGTAGGCATTCTGAACAGAGAGTGGCTGCTGTGTTTCCTTGCCAGGCAAGTCCTTGTTCAACAGAAGCAGCAGCAACTCCGACTTACATTCTGAGATAATCGCCTTGACTGCTGCACAGGTGTGCGGCAGCACTTATGTTCGATCTTTTGTGAACAAGGATGCTGCACATAAGGTAGATTTGTGTTTCAGTTCGCTTGCTCTCAGCACTCGAGCAGACTGTTGAATAAGTAACCATTGCAGGCCTTCCCCTGGCAGCTAAGATGCCTGCAGTCAAGACTGCTGCTCAACATTCAGCTAGCGATTCTGAGCACCAAGCTGGTAGTGGCCTAAAAATTACAGCTCTCAGTCAGGCTGATCAGCCACTGACAACACTGAATTCAAGAGAACAGTTGCCACACAAAAATCAGCAGGCCGCTGAATGTGCAGTTGCAAGCATACCAGAGCCTGAAGTTGCGCAGCCAATTTTTCAACAGCCTCATTGGGAACACAACAGGTTGAGCCCCATAGTCAGATTTGTACAGCCAGCATCCCCTGACCCTTCAGCAGACGACGTGCTCAAGCTGGCATCAGTCAGGAGTGTTACACCCGGATGCAGCATTGCTCCTACTCAGGATGCAGATTTGTCATTGCAGCAAGACCTGACAGTCAACAAACCAGAGTGTCCTCAGGAGGCCCTGCTTGAGCTCAATCATCAACAAGCAGATGCTGTTGGTAGCTTGTCACCCGCAATTCCAACAGAAACACAGGATAGTGGGCATCAGCCTGCACAGCGTCGTCGCAATGTGGGAGACACGACAGTTCCTCAGTCAGACCCTTTCAGTCATGCATACACTGTTCAAGGTGCAGATGGCATGGAGCCACACAATGCACTGATATGTGATGAGCCAGAAGTGTGTGCTAGTGGTGCGCTACAGACCGGGACAGACACTAGCTTGCCTGCGGGAGAAGCACAGTCAGGCTTAAGGCCTGCAAGTGCCACATTGAGTAGGCCCCCAGAGGTGGCAGACTTGAGGAGACATAAGCCCTTCAGTTGGTGTAAGCAAGGGCGAAGCTGGCAGCGTATGGCATCAAGAAAGTGACAGCATGTGAACGGCAGCTTTGAGTCCAGTCAAGCTGGTGCTTGCTTTC
>JAYKYS010000219.1:0-54599 GCA_036924285.1 Asterella californica | reverse complement strand
CATGGCTTACACCGTTACTACTTGGCTTACGCCATTAGTCAAAAGCTGACCTAAGGTCTTATTTTCAAGTTCAACTACAGCTGCCGTCAAAAGTCTGTTTACAGTAAGGGTACTGCTTCAGCAGAAACAGGAAAGTGAATGCTGTGCGCAATGCAAATGGCGGTGAGGCCAGCCAGTGTCAGCAGAGGAGCATGCGCGCCTGCTGCTGTGACCGTTGCCGCTGAAAACGCTTGTGCCGCTAGCTGCAAGGCTCTGGACAAAGCAGGTGTGTGAAGCAAGAAAGCTGGTGTCAGCCCACGGTCAGGTTCGAGGCTGCCCAGCAGGCAAGATTCATAGGAAGCGATACCCTGAGAAGGTCAAACCTTCTGGCAAAACAGGCCAGCTTTCTTGCCTAGTATCTACATTTCTCAGCAAAGCAGCAAGCAGGAAGCAATGACTGTTCACACAAGGGGTAGCAAAAGCTTGCTGCCTGGACAAGCTTGCCTCTGACAGAGGTTGAGCCTGATCAGTCAGCAAACCTTTGTTCTTGGTGCAACCACTTGCAAAGGCTCACCTGGCAGATTGCACTGCCTGTGCAGAAAAAAATGCGAGAGTTTGGCCCTAACTCCTAATGACTTTGACTTCGACTGCTGACTGCGTCAGCCTTTTGCTGGTGACTTGTACTGCGCTTGGCTCGGAATTTGAATTTGGCTGGGGATTACAGGAATCTCAAGAGCTGGGGTTGCACACTTTGCTGTGCAATGCCTAATGGCATGATGACTGATGCCCAAGTGTCAATTGGGGATGCACAACAATGGTCAAGGCCACAAAATTACAAGTGAGTGTAAGCAGACTTATGATGCCAGCTGTAAATCAGCTTCGCATCAACCACCAGTGTCATATTGACGCTCCCGTTTGGACTGACGCTCTTTACAAGCCTCTAGCTTGTTACAGTGGTTCTCGGAGCTGGTTCGCTAACCCAGCCGCTTTACGCTTCCGTTGCTACGCTTCTTTTGAGCCGCGACCTCCGCACCGTAGATCCAACATGGCTGTTTCACTACCAGCTAGCATCGGGGTGTCAGCCCTTGAGCGTTATGACCGGCTCGCGGTCAGAATGGTACCCGAAAAGTTTCCGGACGCAGTGACGCTGCAGGCCGCACTGTTCGGCGGGAACTATGCTAAGCAGTTTCAGGCGGCCGGTCTCGTCTTCGCACGTCTTGAGTCAGCTTTTGTAGCGACGATGGAGCACTTTGCATCAGAGCAAGCTACCGACACTGGCGAGGTCAATCGCGAGGCCGTCGCGGCCGTCTGGTCAGTACACCTCAAAACGCAGTTTTGACGCCCAACGCGCTGAAACTGCTGAAACTGCTGCTGCTGCTGCTGCTGCTGCCGCTGCTACTGCTGAAAAGTCCACGCTTATGGACGAGGGTGATGATGATGGTGCTGCTGTTGCCACACCTGCAACTGCAGCTGAAGACGACGTCGAAAGGGCCAAGGCATCAGCTGTCAAAAGGCTCATAGACGATTCGTCTGTAACCTCAGACCAGAAACAGAAAGAGTTGTTCACACCCTTCAAGAGCTGGGACACGCAACCCCATGCGGTGAGCTCTTTCAGGTCTAGCAGTAGATCTAGCCCACCTGAGTTTTTTCATGGCCTTGCCAAGGATCATGGGCAGCCTGCTCAATCATGGTTGTATAGTGTGGAACTGTACTTTCAAGCAGAGTTCACACCCAACCCTGTCGCCAAGGCTGTCACGTACCTACAAGGTGAAGCACGCCGTTGGTGGCAACAAGTTGGCAGCAAAACCTTGCCTACTATCTCAACTTTTGAGATGTTCTCTCAGGCCTTCCTAGCCCGCTTTGTCAAGCCTAGTGATAGCGCCAAAGCTCGTGCTGAGATCCCGCATCTCAGGCAGATTGACTCAATCGAGTCCTTTGCTTCTCATTTCAGAAATGTCAATAGCCGCATCTCTGTTGGCAGTCCCATTGACACGACCACACTGGCCGGCTATTTTGTCCATGGTCTCAAATCCAAGCTAGCCTCGGCTCTTGCAGCACATTGCTCTCTAGCAACCATGCAAGAACTTGACTCTGTCATTTCTGTTGCTAAGGAAATGGAGGCTAAGCTTAATCTTGCTGCCAAGCAGGATCACCCGAGTTTGGCTGCAGTCACTGGAGGTTATGGCCCCGGCAGGAAGCCGCGTGGTTCTACTGGTGGTTGCACCCCAAATGGTAGGGGGGGGTGGCAATGCGGGCAGGGGTAGCAATGCTGGCAATGTTGGCAAAGGCAACAATGGTAGAGGTCGCTCTAACCAGTACCTTGACTCACGCTTTGCTGCTACCTCTCTTGCACATGGTGCCAACACTAAGCCTCTTGGTGATCGCATTGTCAACCAGTTGGGTAAGACTGCAGGTGCAAGTCAGTCCAGCACGGCTGCCAAGTGTGGCCATTGCAACATTGCTGGACATTCAATTCACGGCTGCAGGAAGCTGAAAAGTGCATTGGCAGCAGCTCCCAAACCACAAGGGGTAAGCTTTTCCACTGATGCATATCGCAGTGCTTATGCTGTTCATGAGGCAGACGCCCGCCTCTCCTCATTAAGCCCAGCTCATGCTGGCACAGACACTTCTGATCTGTTTGACATGCTGGCAGGCATTGGTGAGCCAATGCCCTGCAATGCCATGCCTGATCCTGCAGCAGTCAACACTGGCTTGCCTGTTGATCCAATGGGTTATGTCAATGCTCTCAGTAGCAAGGGCCCGAAAATGATACAGGAGGGGCGACCAGTGGCCTTTGACGGCAAACGCCTATCGCCAGCTGAGCAGCACTACTCGGCAGGTGAGCAGGAACTCCTAGCAGTCATACATGCTCTAGAGTTGTGGAGGTGTTACCTCGATGTGGTTGAGTTCACAGTAGTGACTGACCACAGCCCAAACACATTCTTTGCTACCAAAGCATTGCTGTCTCCAAGGCAGACTCGTTGGGCTGAAAGGCTATCACGCTTCCAGTTCTTCTGGGAATATCGCCCAGGCAGGATAAATGTTGCTGATCCGCTCAGTAGACATCCCTCCTTTGCAGCTAACATGGTCTCAGCTACCATTATCACGGCTGAGCTAGCACAACTGTCACTCTGCTCTGTCACTGACGCTGACACAGCAGCTGAAAATGACGAAGCTGCTGCTGCTGACATTGAGATGCTGAGCCAAATCTACCGGGGCTATGAAACAGACCCTTGGTTTGCAACTGCAAGCCACACAGCCAACCTTGATATATATCAAGGGCTATACTACAAAGGCGATGCACTTGTTGTGCCAGACATTCCTGAGCTCAAGCGCACAATATTGCATGAGCTGCACGACGCCAACTATTCTGGCCATGTGGGTAGTCACAAAACTATTCACAGTGTGCAGCGTATGTATTGGTGGCCTGGCATGCACACAGCCATACGTGAGTATGTGCGAGGATGCAAGGGTGTGCCAGCAAGACAAGCACTTGCAAAGGCAGCCGGCAGGCAAGCTCGTACCTTTGCCTGTCCCTACAGCTTCGTGGGACTGTGTCACAGCTGACCGCATCACTAACCTGCCAAAGACAAAGCAAGGCTTTACTGCCATTCTAGTCGTGGTAGACAGGCTAACCAACATGACGCACTTCATGCCATGCAAAAATGAATCCATTGCACATGACATAGCACGACTGTTTGTTGACAACATCTGGAAACATCATGGTATGCCACTGCGCATCACCACTGACAGAGGTCCGGAGTTCACAAACAAGTTCATTGCTGCTATCTGTGAATTGGTGGTCACAATGCACCGCAAGTCCACAGCCTATCATCCCCACTCAGATGGTCAGACTGAGCGGATGAACAGGGTGCTGGAGGACATGTTGCGGCATTATGTCAACCCAAAACAGAACAATTGGGATGAGCTATTGTCCTGTGCTGAGTTTGCTGTGAACAACACTTACCAAGCAAGCACTCAGGACACCCCTTTCTACCTCAACTATGGCAAGCACCCGAGGCTGCCTAGTGATCTCACTTTGAGTTCTGAGCGCAAGAAAGCTGTCAAGGATGCAAAGGTTGTTGACTTCATTGGCAACATTGAAAAGGCAGTTGCCAAAGCCAAAGTCTGCCTGCAAGCCGCAAAGCAGCGTCAGAAAAAGTATGCTGATGATAAGTGCATAGATGTGCAGTATGAGGTTGGTGAGATGGCTTGGCTTAATAGTCAGCATGTCACCCTCAAGGCTGTTGGTACGCGCAAGCTGCTGCCAAAATGGCTTGGACCTTTCAAGATCCTTGCCAAGCCTAGTTCAGTCAACTATGTTCTGGACATACCTGCTCACTATCGCATTCACGCTACTTTCCATGTGAGTATGCTGCGCCGTGCCTTTGACAATGGTGCTGGTGTACCGCGACCTCCTATCATTATGATAGAGTTTGAGGTTCAGGAAATCTGGTATTCGCTACCTTGTGCAATGGAAAGATTATGGTCCTGCTCACAACAGCTGGGAACCAGAGCGTACCCTGAAAAGGAATGCTCCTGAAACGTTGTCACACTACTGGGATGAACTTGAAGCTGCAGTGCAAGCAGCTGAACCTGAAAATGGTTCTGACCCTGGGTTGGCCCCCAGTGGTCAAAGGGCCAGAGGTCGTGGCAAAGGCCGTGGCCGAGGTCGGACAGGCCGAGGTCGTGGTCGAGGTCTCAGACCTGTCAGCAAATCGCTGAAAAAGTGATCCCAAAGTCTTGAGAACATCAGGGTGTTAGGAACCCTATTTTGTGCACACATCGTTGTTGCACACAACAGATGAGATAGATGTTCTGAGTTGGCACGAAGTTGTCTTCTCGTGTTGAACAGTGCTTCAGCATGCAAATGTTGATTGCACATGATCTTGACGCTTCAGCCACATCAACGATCCATTCCAATAGCTTGAGGATTTTGGTTACAAAAGAATACAAAATGAATAACATTATGCGCATCAAGCCTCATTCTCATGAGCACCCATAAAGCCTCATTCTCATGAACACAACCAAGCCTCATTCTCATGAGCACCTCCATCAAATGAATCCTTTATGAACGAATTTAAGGGGTTTGTTGATGTGTGACGACACAGCAACATGCTGGTGGTTGCAATCTCATTACATGCAAGCAAACACATTACAGTCAAAAGCTCTCTCAGAGGGGGCGATTGTAACGGTCATACCGTCAATACATGGCTTACACCGTTACTACTTGGCTTACGCCATTAGTCAAAAGCTGACCTAAGGTCTTATCTTCAAGTTCAACTAAATCAGCTTCACATCAACCACCAGTGTCATATTGACGTTCCAGTTTGGACTGACGCTCTTTACAAGCCTCTAGCTTGTTACATGCTTGTCCACAGAAGCTTGACAAGTTTGTCAAGAATATGGCCAATACTACTGGTGAGGAAGACGCCGTGTCAGCTGAAGGAGGAGGTCTGGAAACATATGGAGTATGCTCAAAAGGAAAAACAGTAAGCCCCTGCTTGCTATTGGTGCTTTGCTGCTTTTGGCTATCAATTGATTGATTAGATAAATATTGAGACTCTGCATTTTGCAGACATCAACTTTCCCAAGAAACAAAAGAAAGCCAAGATGCAGATGAGCAACCACTACCTGCTGCAACTGCCACAACTGAAATGGCTGCATCTGCATCTGGGCCTGCAATGGTTGCACCGGAGCAGAACAGCAGCGATACCGATGATGAGCGGTAGTGTAACAGAAAAGGGGTGTCCGGATTGATGTACACTAGACAGTTATAGTAACGTATCTAGTATGTTACATTCGCCCTCTCTGTTTGAGCCTTTGAGACCCATGGGTGCGCGATGTTCCGCATTTTTGGGTTGAAGTGCCGACTTGCCCAAGGCCGGGGTTCGAACTCACAACCTGTAGATTCGGAAGCGTGCGTGTTTGCCGCTGGATTATCGGAACGGCTCCGAAACCATTGTAACAGAAAAGGGGTGTCCGGATTGATGCAAATTTCCAGTTCAACACAGCAAGCTATACATGCCAAGCAAGCCAAGAACAGCAGCACAGCAGAACTTCACCTCCACAAACCCCCTGTCATCTTTCAGATCCGACCATTGCCTGTCGATGAGTTTTTAGAACTTGCGTTCAAAGTTGTTATGAGATTGCTGCCTTCTGCTCCTCTGTCTTTTCTTGACACTCTTGGTTGAGCCAAGCTTGCAAGGGCCAGGCCGGGTGCCGCCACCATTGCCATTAGAGCGGGAAGGTCCTGTGAAGAGGAATCACAGCAGGTATAGGTGCTTGACAGCTATGCAGCAAACCTTGAGTCAAACAGTGGCGGGGTTTAGACAATCTCAGGTATGGCCAGCAACAGAGCACGTTGTGGCAGTCATACAGCTTGCCTTCTTCAGCATCTCTCACTGCCTTGAGGGTCATCATGATGAGCATACGCTCTGGTGCTTTTAGATCAGCCAACTCATCTGCAGTTGTGTTCGCAACCTGATTTAGCAAGATCGCAGCTGTCATACGATGTCAACACTCACTCCTGGCTCTTCAAAGCCGTGATCACCCTGGCGACAATAGGACTGGTCATGCATCTAGGCCTGTGCCTTCGCAGGAGTGCTCCAACCGTGTCTGGAACCTCCAAGGGAGGAACTGCTGTCTTGTTGGCTGTTGCTGGGGAGTCAGGCGCAGACATGTTTTTTAGCAACCTTTATTGTTGAGCTTCGGACAATTTGTAGTCAACGGCCTGCTGAGCAGCCTGACGTACACTGCGACGAGGTGCAGAGTCTGATTTGACTGAGACTTTCTGCTTCTTGTGGTCTTAGCAGTGGTTGATCAAGTGCTGTGCAACAGTTTTGCAACCGAACTTTTCTTCTACATATCGTTGTATTCCAGCTACACGTTCGTTTCTTTCTGCTTCGTAAGACAGACCTCCTTGTTGGGCGAGATCTTCACCTGTCAGGGCCTGACTGGCCATCAGGTTGGACAGAACTTTTCAAATCACAGCTTGGCAGTTTGCGCTTTCTGAAGTTAATACGGCGTCATCAGGCCCTGTAGCCGCAGTTTGCGGCTTACGACATGTAGCGGGTCTGTATGGCTTTCCGATCTATTGCGCAGTTCTCCAGTTCTCTTGTGCCAAAACAGATGATGCTGTGTAGAAGAAGAAGAAAAATTTTACAGACTTCGGCCAGCCAACAAGGCTGATCACTTGTGCCAATCATGGCTATAATGTCATGTATTCATAAAGTCTAGACAGTCTATGACATAGTTCAAAACCCCCAGGTGGTCTTGCTAAGCGACATTCAGTGTGAACCTGCTGCAGCAGTTGCTAATGATCGTATACACCTGACATGACACCATGTAATATATGTAAGCATGCATATATATATATGTGTGCTCAGCAAATGTTGTTTGTGCAGTGTGCATGTCTGGTACTGTGACCGCCAGCCTGATTCTGCCATCTTTGCAAGGAATGTTACTACATGGGGTTGACTGCATGTCAGCACTTAACGTTTTTTGAGTCGCTGTAGGCGGTGAACTCAGGCTAAAGTGTCGAATTTCGGTAAATCAAGGCGAACTCCTAGGCCATTCACCGAAAAGCCTGTCTTCACCGCACGTCGATGAAACTTCGGCTAATCAAGGAAACATACTGGCGAAACAGGGGGGCTGAATTTGTAGTGAAGCAATACCAGAAGCAAGCGGAACATTTGCAATATTGTCAACAACTGTCTGCGCAGTGCAGCAGGATACCATGGTGGCAAATTCAACAACTGGCGGCCCGGTCGGTACTATACACGTGGACGCTGGCCAATTCACTTGCGATGCTTGCGGTCTTACTTGCATACATCTGATATGTACAGTGCACTACGCAGTATTACCTCAATCGAACCGTTGGTGACATCGTAGTACTTACGTTGTACTCATGTTACGGGCCTGCTCTAGGGCAGAAGACTCACACCTGCTCAACGAGCTCGAGAACATCACATGTTTGCCTATGTCTTAGTAGCTACAGCGAGCAACAAGCCACATTTTTTCAGCTTTGCAGTCAATGATGGGCTAAGCGATTTGATTAGGTGTTACCACCCATTGTTCTAGTTGAGACGAGCAAAACTTTCTCAAAATCACGACAGATGGGTACAAGCAAAATTCAAAGTCAAACAAGGACAAGACAATCCCATGCTAAAACTCAAAAATGTTATGGGCTCAACACTGCCAGACTGCGTACTGAGTGACCAGGTCATCTGACTTGCTAGGCTAGGTTGAGTATAAAGTACTGACACCAAACACGTGTGTCACAAGCAGTCTGCTGTGCCTCAGTATTGTCAAGTCAACTGCTCAAACAACTACGTATACCTAGACACAATGTTGGGAAATTCCCTCAGTACTGTTGTCCGCCCACAGCGTGACACTGTATGGCTACAAATGAACAAACTCTGCTGTTTCAAAGACCGTCTTCATTGCAGCACATTCATGCCACTGTTGCGTTTTGCAAACAATGCTACCATGAGATAGACGACACCCAAACATGTCACTGCAATACAGCACTACAGCTGCTACTGATCGCATACACGACTGGGTGCAACTGTGTATGCCTGGCCGTGGCTGGCTTGTGCTGCATGGGGAAGGCTGGCAAACCTGTAAATGTGAGCATATTGTGAACATGTTTGTGTACATTGCATGAGCACAGCAGGAGAAGGCAACACTGCCGCTGTCCTAGCAGCAATGAGACCCTATGGCACAGCAAGGCTTGGAGCTTGCCGAACTGCAGAGTATATCACCAGAGTCTCAAGCAGTTGCAGCCAATGATGCAAAGTCTTGGACCGCAAGCAATCAGTAACAACATGTAGTCCGCTGCCAAGCTTTGGTTGAATCCTAATGACGATGTGCCAGGCATGATGCCCACACCGGCACACAAGTTTCTGCACCTGATGCGTGTTACTGTAATCAGCGCCCAAACAAACAAGAATCAGCCAACTTCTTGTGGGCTCTTGCTACCATGCAGCATGCAGCAGCAAGGAGTGAGCTAGTTGAAGCTGTGACATCACATGTTGTGAGCCTCATGACAGGTCCAGATGCACGGCAGCGTCCTACATCACAAGCAAGTACACATGTGATGTGAGTTACCTACTGCGAGACGACAGGGGCCTGGATGAGTTCTGCGTGTCATGCACAGCCTTCTGCAAAGCAAAGATCACAGGGCTTGTCTCAATACTCAGGAAGTTGCACTTGTGTTTTGGGCTGTGGCAGAGCTGAAGCATGCCCCTCCTAGTGAAGTAGTACCTGCAATGCTTCATCATGTTTTAGCCCTATACGGTACCCAAGACTTGCTGCCCAAATCAGAATACATCAGCAGCGTCTGTATTGCACTTGCTAAACTAAGGCTGAGCATGCGTCAGGGTCAAGTCAAAGCCTTTGCTAGGGCTGCCTGTCTCAAAGGCTGTTTTTTTGAAACTACAGCATTGTTGCTTGCGGTTTGGCTGTAATGAATGTTGTGAACATCAACACATTTAGTTCTGTCATTCATAGACTGATTGCCAAATGCAGCCAGCTCCTGGGATTGCATGACACTGAAGGTGCGTTTGCACAACCAACATGGAAGAAGTTAGACAGCTATATTGGGCTGCAGAGTGGCCCAAGCCTCCTCAAGGCTCAGAGCAAATGGAGGCCTGGTCCAACTCACACTCAAGGCTGCAAGCAGTGGCGCCGCTCCTCCGCCCCATGCCTAGGCTCCTCCTTGAGCAATTTGAGCTGTATGTTGCTCTGGCAATGCAAGCCCAATCCTACAAAGCTGGAGCAATTGTGGGATGTACCAGGCACAAGCTGTGCTGTCTGCAAATGACAGTAATGTTCGTTAGGTCCTGTTTATGGTGGAGCGCCGTCAAAAGTGTGTGATACACGGACCAAGCAGGTGATGCCGTGCTGAGAATTCTAGTCTCTCAGACTGCAGAACTGTCATGCAGGAAGGCAACGTTACATTGCAAAGACGGCTTGTTACCTGTGACCTGATCTGTACAAAGTTTGCGTGGATACACTCAAGCAGTCTATTGTGCTCGCTACTGCTTCACTGCTGTCCAAGCTTGCCCCATTGCTCCCTATGGTAGATCATGTGGCGTAATGCCAACTTCTGTCTACTTTGTTTGCAGGGTTCTGGGCCATGTGGCCTTCAGGGCTGAAATGCTCGCACACCATGGTACTGTGGTGACTTTCTCTTACAAGCAGGGCAGCATTAGTGTGAAGAGCATGGCAGCTGATATTAAGGCAGGGCTGACAGGGCTGCCTTTAGACTCCTTCTGCCATTGTCAGGTGGTTTTCAGGGCTAGCAAGGCTCTGCTTGCAATGTGATTCACTGCAGTGGACAGCCATAACACATAAATTGGCAACCAACTTGGACCAACACTGCTTGCGTTGGATAACAGTTTTTCAGCATGCCTACAAGCCGTCGTAGAGACGCTGCAGGACCCAGCAACGACGTAGGCAAGGAAAATGAACAAGAGCCTCGTGATCGAGCGAGACCCTTAGCAGAGGACAAAGGTAAGCGGCTTGCGTCCGCTACCACACCCGAAGATCCTCCTTCAGACCCGTCATACCTGCCGAGCGGGCAGATTTTGCGCACCCAGCGACAGAGGCAAGAGTCCCCTGACTCTCCCTTCCTCCTGTCCAGACCTCCACCCATTGCTGAGGTCCCTGAGCAGGTAGAGCTTTACCTCCGTTCTGTGTTTACTCCAGCCAGCGTTGCAGTCTCATGTCCAGCTTGTTTGCACCTTCCACAGTTCCGGCCGTCGTAGCCTGCCGTTTGCATTTGTGACGCTTCAGTTCCTGTGCATTCACAAGTAACTGAAATTCCCGCGGCTTTGAGTACTACATGTAGCGGTCGGCGCGACCTTGTGCAGTGACATGTAGCGGTCGGCGCGACCTTGTGCAGTGACATGTAGCGGTCAGCGAGACCTGGTGCAGTGAAGTTAGTGGTCAGCACGGACCTTGCGCGTGCATTCGTTTCCACCCTGAGCGTGGATCGCACAACACCGTGCAGTCGCAGCTTGCCTTGCTGACCTTGACTCTGCCTCAGGTCAACGCCGTTGCATTCAGTCGTCTAGTTAAGTCCAGATCGCACAAAGCAGCGTCGCTTCAGCTTCCGTGTCTAATGCAGGCCGTACGTCCCGCGTACACGCGTATAACAAAAGAGTCACCTGACTACAAGCGCCTTCTGATCGCCAGAGGAGAGCAGGATTCCATTGAGAAAGCTCTGGACAAAGCACCAAGGACTGTCAACAAGGTTATCAGCCACATGACCACAGAAGGCAAACCAGTCACTAACAGTGAGCGCAGTGAGGTATGACATGATGATATTGCTGCTGCGGCTATTTCTTGCTAATTCATTTGTTGCTAACCACCATAAACGAGCGGCTGGTGATCGAGTATGATTCATTTGCAGATGGACGACCTTGTTTCTGGTCTCAAGGAGTCAGTTGTGGAAGTCCGGATCAACACTGACGGGCAGGAGTCATACTGCCAAGTTACTCTAGCACGGGCAGTAGCTGACGTTGCCAAGATTATGATGAGAGCAGTGCCACCTGACATGACTACCTCAGCACGCATTGTCAGCGATCAACTGCGAGAGCAGTTTGAAAACGCGGCTCAGATGAGCAATCGACAAGCTAGCTGTTGTGCTCTAGGACTGCTGCTTTGAATTTACATTAGCTTTCGGCTACGCCTGATGGTATAGTTGATACATGGTACTGCTTGCAGGAAGCCAAATTTGCTAATGAAACACAGAAGATAGTAGTTCTCTGCAACAAGTTTGTAGAAGTGGAGCACTCGTTCGCCCTGAACATGATACATGCGATGACTGAGCTAAAGCAAAGGAAAGCTGCTGCTAAGCAGGCAGCCCAGCTACAGCAGCAGGCCTTTCAACAGGCTTCTCAAGCTATGATGGCATACCGCCATCCATCACAGGCATCTTATACTCACTACTCTCAGTGGAAGCAGCCTACAGCAAACCATTCAGAGGTCATTCCTGGAAGGTTCAAAGCTAATGGGCAGCCAATGACCAAATCAGGACAAGTTTGTAAGAAATTCTTGTCAGGATCATGCACTTACGGCGCCAAGTGCATTTTTGATCACCCTGCCAGTATGGCACCTGCACCTGGACCAGACTCAGCAGCGGACATGGCAATGGAGACCAAACCAGCCAAGTAAGGCAATCACGAGCAACAACTTCACTATGAATCATTTGCAGTCCTAGAGCACAACAGCTAGCTTGTCAAGTGCTCACCTGAGCCGCGTTTCAGCAGCAAACACATGCTGCCTTCAGCACACCTCAGAAAACCTTAAGCAAGTTGCTCCCAGGGCTTGCACTTGTGAGGCATTACTCATCATGCGCGTCCTGAATGTGTTTTTGTAAAAATGTGATGTATGTCAAACAAGGCAATGATGCAGAGTTTTAGTGCCTCACACAACAAGCATGTAAAAACACTGTCAGGGGCAAGGCACACTATCAAAATGTCACTGCCTACACATGGTATGACTGTTGTGACTCAGTAATGCAAGCTATGGAAACAGCAAATGTGCATGCTCAAGCAGCTGCTCACGTGTGCGACTCATCATCGTGGAGCGAATTGCTTTGCAATTCAAAGGTCTTGGCTAGCCAGTTGTGATCATGACTTCTCAAGCCGTTGGATCCTCACATGCACACCAATGAGATGGTCTAAGCACTCTGGTTGCCTGGAATGCCAGAAGTAGCATGACACCAATCACATTTCATTTCACAAATTCCATGATGGCAAACCCCGTCAAGGCACCTAATACATCGCTACAGACTCAGTATCATGACCATTTGCAACAGCCTGCAACAGAAGGAAAAAGGGAAAGAAGAGCCCATGCTGGCAAGCGTCATGACTAAGCAACAAGAGCCATTCTGCACAGAAAGCAGCCTGAGATTGCAGAGCTATAAAGGTGATCACGACTTCAACTACTCAAAGCATCGGCTGTACCATATGTTCTCCTCACATGCCCCACAAATTGACACAACTGTAGCTATATATGTACAGCTCAGTCTTCTTAAGTCAGGCTGCCCAAGAGCTAACAGCGTAAGGCATCAAAAACCTAGTGAAATTCCAGCATTTTACAAGTCTGCATAAACAACTGGCTGACCTTCCCCCCCGGTGATCACGAGCTCAACTGAAACATGCAAAACACTGAAGCTTTACCAGAACTTCCCCACCTCACCCTCAGGCCTGCTCCGTCCCCTTCCCCTTCACGGCAACCCTTGGCGATGTGAAGTAACTGTCTACTGAAGGCCTGCTGATCCCTGTCCTGCCCTGCCCTGCCCTGCCCTGCCCTGCCCTGCCCTGCCCTGCCCTGCCCTGCAGCACCACTGATGCAAGGCTCAGCAGTGATGTAGCAGCCGGCGACCATGCACTGCAATGCAGCCTGCAGCATTTTGGAAATTGCCTGTGTCTTGACAGGTTCCAAGTCACATGTCACATGCTGCTAGATGTGATTGTCAATGTTCTAAAGGTGCTGCTTGTATTCAGCAGTCTGAGTGCAGGGTTCTAAACGACTTCAAGTAACACACTGTAACAAGCTCTGCAAGCACAGCCTGTGGCAGCAGGTCACAAACAAGTTTGATTCAATGTCTGCAAGGTGTGCTCAAGGTGTCAGGTTGACTGCATCATGGTTGTGAAATTTGTTGAAGTAGCTTAGCAGCATGAGGAGAGGCTTGCCTGACGTAAGCAGGCAGCTGGCTGTGACTGACAGCAAAGCATGTCAATGGCAGAAGGAGTCCAGAGGCAGCCCTGTCTTGGCCTCCACTGCTGCCTTAATGTCAGCTGCCATGCTCTCCACACTGGTGCCTTGCTTGTAGAGGACAGTCACCACAGTACCATGGCGTGACAGCATCTCAGCCCTGAAAGCCACGTGGCCCAAGACCCTGCCAACAAGATTGACACGAGCGAGTAAGAAAACGACTGTCACAGCCTTTAGGTCTGGCTCTTCCTGGCTGAGATTGGTACAAGCAATGGCAACCAAAAGGGCAAAACAGCGTGCTACAGATGCAACAGATGTGTCCAGTTTGTGGCAGGACAATGTCAAAATAAACAAACACAGCAAGGGAAAATATCAAATCAAGTGTTCAATCAGACTGACAACTACGAGCAGCGCATTCAGGACATTGATCAGTGCATCTAGCAGCATGTATGAAATGTGTCTTAGAACCTGTCTAAGACACAGGCAACGACACAGCCACAGAACCCCAGCTGGTCAATACAGCAGTGCTGTGTAGCATGTCAGCCAGTGTAATGCATCTCCTGACAGGTGCTTGCATAATGTATGAGCTATACTGGCAAAGTATCACCTGCTTGGCACATTGTTGATGTAATCTTCAGGGCGCTCCAGCATCAGAATGACCTGGGCAGAAGTGTTGTCATCTGAAGACAGTGAAGCATCTGCCCAGTACATCCCACAAGGAACCTTAGCTCTGTACGGCAGGCGCTGCGTCGCAAGAGCATCAACATGCCTTGCCCTGAGAAGGACGGAGGTGTGACATGGGGCGCTGGTGCCACTGCTTGCAGCCTTGAGTGTGAGCTGTACCAGGCCTCCATCAGCTCTGAGCCTTCAGCAGGCTTCAGCCACTCTGCAGCCTGGTGCAGCTGTTTAATTGCTTTTACTTCTGGCTGTGTAGAGGTACCTTTGGTGCCAGGCCATCCCAGAAGCTGGCTGTGCTTCGCAACTAGCTGATCCAGAATGGAACCAAACATGCGGATGTCAAGCGATCCCATAACAGCTAGACTCCAAACAACATTGCTATAGCCTTGGTAGCTGACCTGTGAGACATTCAGCCCTAGCAAATTTCAACAAAATGTCAAGTTGGCTTTCACGTGTAACAAGCCTTACTTCACCACATGCAATGCTGCTGATGCCTTGTGCTGTGGGCTGCAAGCCCGTGGTCTGGCATAGGCCTACAAAATAATCAAGCATGTCGGGCACTACTTCTTTTGGAGGGTAATGTTTGAGCTCTGCCAGAGACCAAAGGAGATTTGCCAGGTTTTGGTCATTGGGACGATCCTGCTGATCTGGACTGTGGAGGAGACTGTGCACGTAGATGCAGAAGTCATCCAGCACGCTGCCATCTCTCGGCGAGTGCTTATTCTCTGCCAAGGCCCGCATGACATTTACCACATTCTGTGCTATGGGGCGCTGCCGTGCATCTGGATGGTGCATGAGGCCGGCAAAGTGTTGGCAGACCAAGTCAAGCAATTCATCTGTTGCTGCCGGTGATGCATGGTAGCAAGCCACACAAAGTTTGCTGCTGCTTGTGCCGTAGGGCGGTGCCTCCTGTTTGCCGCACGTATCAGCTGCAGGAATCTGTCTGCCAGTGTGCGAACCATGCCTGGCACAACATCGTCCGGATTGAACCCCAGCTTGGCAGAGGACAACATGATATTGCTGATCGCCTGTGCTCCAATGTCTTGCAGCATTGGCTGCAGCTGCTTTAGGCTTTGATGATACAATGCCTCTGCAATGCGGCGAGCTTGAGGCTGGTCCTGCTGGAAGCTGGGATGACGCTCAGCTCCCGACCAAACTTTGCCTAATGTTGTGATGTTGGTGCTGATGTTGATTGCGTCCATGGTAGGTGCAGCTGTGCTGTATAGGCCTTCCACAGAGGAACAGAAAGCGAGAAAGGGTTTGCCTAGCTGGAGGCCGCGCATGGAGGCTAGAGCCTTCCTCTCCTGATCCTTGACATACGCATTGATTTGACGTGGATCAGTCAAATTGTCAAATCCCTGCATGGCATACAGCCAGGATGTCCCATTGAAGCTGAACCTGCCATATTGCTCAACATCTTGTGGCAAAGATGTTTACTGTGTACATGGCCGCAGAAAGCAAGAAGCTGAAACAATGTACGCATTGTGGGAGAACAGAAGCAGAATATCAGGTTTGCTTTAAGCATAGATGGTGCTCAGGTGGGCAAGCTGCCTGTGCTCCCTCAGCAAGATGTGGCCGCCTTGCTTACCAGTCATGTCCTGTTGTCCTAGACTAAACAAACAAGCAGCAGAACCTGCCGTAAGTTCCCATACCACAAGCAGCTTGGCATGACTCATACACTCTGGTGAACCCTGAGTGCACCTGGACACACCTGAACAGGAAATACACAGCAAAATATGGGGAAATGTAAAATCTGCCAGCAAGTCATGTCATCAAGCTGTTGCACCTTGGCAATGGCAGCCTTGATTGCAACTGGGAAATGCAGTGCAGGTGCTTTGCTAGCAATATGCTTCAATGTCAGCCCTGGCACAGTACTAGTGTGCCACACGAGTTCTCTGCAGAGCTGCTCTGCTGCAGGGATTGATGCATCCCCCAGTGCAGGGGCAGATGGCCTATCAGTGTACAACCTGTCCAGGCCTTGCCAACCGTATGCAATTCGAGCGCAAATGATGGTGTCATGCTGGGGTGTTGCTGTACATGTGCAAGTCAGTATGTGGGACTGGGAAACAGCTAAGGATGACAAGTCTCACACAACATCAGCCCGCAAGAAGCAGACAAGAGGTACGCAACAGCAGCAGAGCAGGAAGCAAGGGCAGTACATACTTTGTATATATGCAGCCTGCTTTACCGTCTGTTGTTCAGTGTGCATGGCGTCAAGTCAATGCAGTCACACAGCATTAGACGCATATGGTGCATATGCCACAACCCAGAGGTGTGTAGGATGCAACACAAAACTGAGGAGGAAAAGAGTTGACCTTTCCTGACTGGGTAGGCTCCTCTGCTGCAGCAGCAGGCATGACTAGCCAGTGATTCTGCCTGTCGTCCAGCCCTGGCTTGTTCTCCTTCGATGGCTGTCCAGACTGTCAAGTGCCCTGCTCTGGGCTGGTGTGGCTCTGCAGATCTGCCGAGTTTGGCAGCTGTTTTCTGAGTGGGGGGCATCCTGTACCAGCCAGGTCTGTGGTTGGAAATGCCCTGCCTTCGCAAGTGTGGCTCTGCAGATCTGCCGAGTTTGGCAGCTGTTTTCTGAGTGCCTGCTTTCGCGTATGTGACACATGATATTGACTCTGCTTAGGCTGGCTTGTATGACACATGATATTGACTCTGCTTAGGCTGGCTTGTATGGCCATCTGTTGGATGCTGGCTACATTTGCAAGAAAGGCTTGCAAATACAGTTGCAATGCGTCAGCATGACTGTGCATATGCGTGACGTCATGCACGTGCGCACTGGCAGCGTTCACACACAGTTTCATTTTGCCAGATGACTAAACTTACTGACTGAAGTGGCCACGACAACACTGCCGACAAAAGACATAGGCAACAGCAGGTGGATACATGCTGTGTTTTAGAATGACAGAGTGCAGGGGACAGAAGGCACTTACTGCATCCAGAAAGCTATTTTATTTGGAGATTGGCCGTTGAGTCCTTGCAGATTATAGTTGACATGTGCAGTTCTCATGATAGGCTGCCAGCATGAGGTGAACAGACATGTTGTGTGTTGTCGAAGTTCACATAAGGCGCTAGTACCAGGCAAGATAGCAGGCAATCATCAGCAACAGCATTGTTACTGCCACATGCTAAAGGATGCAGGCTGCCAGAAGACATGCACATGGCATGTTTGCAAATGCTGTGGGCTAGATCACACACTCACGAATGTGTTTGTGAGGCAATCAGCATCAAAAGTGAGTGGGAAATTTTGCAGGGCGTACTGAAGGCGACCTTCTGTGTGCACACGTTGTCTTTCCAGTGTAGCAAAACCCCAGTCACATGGTCTTACCTGTTGTAAGCAAGCAGCTGGCAGAAGCTGACTGCAAGGCATCAGCAGTAGAAGGTGTCAGCCCTGTCTTGGCTTCCACTGCTGCCTTGACGTCACTGGCCATGCTTTGAGTGCTGTTGCCTGAGTTATAGGAGACAGTGACCACAGTACCATAGCGTCCCAGCATCTCATGCCTGAAAGCTGCACTTATCAAGAGCCTGCAGACCAGGTGCTCAAAATCAGAGACATGGCGCTACATTGCATCAGAATCGATTTAAACACAAGCCAGTAGCAAGAGCTAAACAAGCAAATGTGCAAGAAAACAACACGAACAAAAGTCAAGGACGCAACACAGCAACAATGCAACTTCAGTTGCTGTCTAGACTGGTAATCATAAGCTGTGTTGGCACAGAAGTATTTTTTGGCTGGTTTGTGAGGCCATCAGTTGGGTTCATCAACACCAGGACTTGGGCGTGCCTGCTGTCAGGTGAAGACAGCACAGCATCTGCCTAGTACTGAACAAAAGAAACTGAGCTGTGTACATCAGGCCATGCTTTGCAAGAGCGTCACATAGCTCAGGTTGCCCACAGACGGACCTATGCCTGAGGTGGGGGGCTGATGCCACTGCTTGCAACCTTGAGTGTGAGCTGGACCAGCCCTCCATCTGCTACAAGCCTTCAGCAGGCTTCAGCCATTCTAGAGCCTGGTGCAGTTGTCGAAAGCCTCTCTCTTGAGGCCGGTCAGCAGTACCTTTGCCGCCGTGTCCCCTCGAAAGCTGGCTGTGCTTTTTGAGACTGGAGTCATGCGGATGTCAAGCACACCCATGACAGCTAGACTATGAGCGAGATGGCAGTATTCTTGATAGAGAGCTTTTGACACGGGCAGCCCTAGCAGTTGCTTGAACAAGACTTTGACTTGACCCTGGTGCATACCGAGCCTAAACTCAGCACATGCAATAAAGACATTACTGATGCTTTGTGATGTAGGCTGCAAGCCTGGGGTTAAAAAAAAAACCCATACGGCTTCAAAATGCTCAAGCATGTCAGGCGCTACTTCACTTGAAGGGGTGTGCTTCAATCCTGCCAGAGACCACAGGAGATTGGCCAGGCTTTGTGCGTTGTAACGAGCCCGCTCATCTGGACTGTGCAGGAGGCTGTGCATGTACATGCAGAAGTCATCCAGCAGCCTGCCATCTTTCAGTGAATACTTTGCCTCTGCCAAAGCCCACATGACAATTGCAACTGCTTGTGCTGTGGGGCGCTGCCACCCATCTGGATGGTGCATGAGGCCGGCAAAGTATCGGCAGACCGAGTCCAGCAGTCCATCTGTGGCTGCTGCATGATGCATGGTAGCCAGAGCCCACAAAAAGTTGACTGATTCTTGTGCGTTGGGCCGGTGCTTGCTGCTTGCTGCACCCATCAGCTGTAGGAACCTGTCTGCCATTGCATGCACCATGCCTGGCACACAGTCATCCGGATCAAAGCCAAGGTTGGCAGAGGACAACAAGATGTTGCTGATTCCCTGCGCATTGCGACCAGGCCTCGCATCATTGGCTGTAGCTGCTTGAGGGTCTGGTGATACAGGACCTGTACACTGTGACAAGTTTTAGCCTGGTCCTTCCGCTAGAAGCTGGGTCTGCACTGAGCTGCTGGCCAGACACGGCCCAATGCTGTGATGATGCCGCTGATATGGATGTAATTCACTTCACACTCAGAAGTGATGCACAAGTCTTGCATGGAGGAGCAGAAGCTGAGAAGGGCAGTGCCCAGCTTGAAGCCATGTATGGAGGCAGCAGCCTTCCTTTCTCGAGTCTTAATGTATGCTGTGACTTGCCGTGGGTCGGACAAGCTGCTGAAGTCCTTCATAGCATTCAACCAGAAAGCTGCATTAGACTTATCTTAGTAATTTTGAAAAAAGTGTGGTCACTATGCAGATGAGCAAAAATTTGCCCAATCTGAAAAAACCTGAAGCACTGCCAAGCAGATGGTGCAGCAAGACAGCAGGACAGCGCGCATCCCAGATACACGTGGGGATAATGCATGCAAGCTGCTGAAGGCTCATTCAGATTGCCATTGTAAACTTGCTGGTCAGGGTGCATTGTCATCGGCATCCCACCATGCACATGCAAAAGCTATGAAACTGATGTTATGCAGAGGGATGTCTCCAGAAAGTGCAACTATCTGCTAAGGTGCCTTGTGGGCGCCAGGCTGTTGAGCAAAGTTTGGGTCTTCCTGCAAAAAGGTTTCCTGTGCTCCCGGCAGTGTATAGGTAGCTGCATAGCAAAGCAATGAATAAACAGCAAGAGCTTCACCTGGCTCGCATTGTCCTTTTGCCACTGTCTGTCTTTGACGCTCCTTGGCTCCATGGCCTGGTTGTCTTCTGGCAGACCTAGGTTTTGCTCCGTCAAGAGAGCCTCTGCATCAACAGCACGTGTGCTTGCCACAGAGCGTCAGCAAAACAGACGTCTGACAGATGGCTGACTCACACCACTGCCACAGCAACTCTCCACGCCGATGCACCATCAGCCCTTAATGCCCAGGCAGGTGCAGCAGCAGCAGATGATTCTGCCTCAACAGCCACAGGCTGTCACCTACGCAGATGTGCCACAGGAGTTCAGGCCTGACATTAACAGCATCCCTGACACACAGCAACAGCAGCCTCTGTTCTTGCACAGTGACAACACCTCACAGCAGCAGCAGCAGCTGCAGCAGCAGCCCTTTGTTCCAATGGAGAACACTTCACAGCAGGAGCGTCAAGTGCTGGTGCAGAAGCGTGGCCAGAAAGCAGTTGCTGAGACCATCACTCTTGATGGCAGGATGGGCAAGAAGTGAAAGTCAGCCAAAGCCAGTCAGTCTGCAGCTGAGAATGAAAAGCCAGCAGGACAGCCAAGGTCAAGGGGGAAAAACTGGACAGTTGACGAGAGTATCATTGTGTGTATGATGCCTTGTCTCTGCTACTGCTGTCAGGCCTGAACTCCTGTGGCACATCTGCGTAGGTGACAGCCCGTGGCTGTTGAGGCAGATTCATCTGCTGCTGCTGCACCTGCCTGGGCATTAAGGGCTGACGGTGCATTGGCGTGGAGAGTTGCTGTGGCAGTGGTGTGCCAGCAGGATGTTGAGCAGGGGTAAGCTGTGACGTGTGCCGTCTGTCAGCGTACCGAGGCATTGGTGGGCTGATCAGCGGAGGGAACTGAGTGCCCGTTTGAAACTGAGACTGGCTTTCTGTTGGCAGGTTGCCAGTAGCATGGTGGGCGGAATATCATGTATGAGTCTGCTGGAGGAGGCTGCGAACTGTAAGCGGCTGCTTGAAAGGCTTGCTCAGCCATAACTTGAATGTCTGACATCGGCTCAGCGCCAGCATAAGCACCTTCTTTCTGGATTTAAAAACGACTGCAAGATCAAACAAAAACAAAGTCAATGCACCTGGTCAACGGCATTCAGGCTGCTAACGCCTTTGCCCAGGTCATCCAGCGATACTACACACCCCACACTCACTATATGTGTCCCCACGTACTTCCGCCTTGTTCATCAACTGCAACTCAAGCTCTAGATCAAGCCAACAGTGCACTGTTTTTGCGCATGAAAAAGCTGCATCGATATCACCAAGCAAGGCATGCATGGCATCAAACCGACTAGAGTACACGAGCTTACCCACAAATAGGGATGTGTCTCCAACGTATATAACACATCCACCGTATAAATAATATACTATATATACACCGTATTCAGGAAAACCGCCTTATTCGTGACATATATACATATAATGTACGCTGGACTTTTGAAATTGGAGCGACTTTGCTGTTTTGGCCAATTTGCGCTGTAAATTGCAGCAAACGTTGTACATGGCCCTGTGCAGTGCCTGGGTCTCCGCGGCCCCGATACAACCGGCTTCTCCACGCCAATTGGCTGTCCTGAGGAACTGTGCACTGAGTTTCAAAAGTTTGGGGTTTATGGTTTACTTAAACTTTACTAAACCCTAAACCCTAAGCCCTAAATCCAAGCAGCCATTGAGAACAAGGGCAACCAGCAGGACCTCTTTGAGTTGGATGTGGCAGCCTTGTGTGAGCAGGAAAGGGAGAAAGAAGAAGAACGAGTACAGCAGCAGCAGCATCAGCACGAAGATGATGATGTGTATGAGCTGTAGAGGCTGTTCAATGTGCTCATAATGCTTGCTTGCATGTCGTGTTAGAGCCCAGCAGTCATTGACATGGGTGCACATCATCAGGAGTGCTGTAGTGATCGAAAACAGCCATTTTTGACCATGTTATTTTTGAGTATATATTTGAACCCCTGTCAGAAGGCCAAATATACGGACAGCTGCACTGGATATAATGTAACATAACATATCCAATGGATTTTAGCCAAATATAATTCAACGCCACATCCCTACTCACAATATGCAATTACGCAAGTCAGTGTACCTGTGCCACTATAATTGTATGCACGTCTGCTGGCAATCTCTTGGCAGAACGTTTCATCTTCACTTGAAGAACGTTCCATCTTCTTAGTGCAGGGATATTTGGCTTGCAACACATGTGCGCATTGTATGCCAGTCTGCCAAACAGCTGCGTCGAGCCCCGCATCAGTAGCAACACGCGTCTGTCTTTACAGCCGCCGGTGGTGCCGCTGACGGGCAAAGCACACTAGCTCCCTCCAGATCGCTTACCGAAGCTTTCGAGCGGCCACTTGCTGAACACTGGTATCCAGCAAGAGTCCTGCGTCACCAAATATCTTTCCGGTGTGCAGCCTGTCTGCTGTCTTCTGGTGTGCAGCTAACTTGCGAACAAAGTGGCCCTGTACGTCGCTGAGGCATGCACAGAGGTAGCAGAGGTCGAGCTCCACAAAGGGTCACTAATCAGGCAGCGAAGGATAGGTTTCTTGGGGACAAATTGGGAGGCGCAGTGTTTGGTGAGCTGATTTCATTCCCTCTTACCCAAATGACTAACAACTGGCCAACTTCACAGCATGCCAACCTTGCCCTTAGCACACAGACTCTACAGGTGCCACATCAGAGACCCTCAGAGAATGCACCACAGGCCTGGTGTTTGGCTTGCCAAACTCAAACTGGAGTTGGGTGCAGCACGTTAAAAAAGGGTGAGGCGCGTCCATGTTTCATAAAAGCCATTATGCATTGTACAGCCTGTTATGGTAAGGCAACAGCATGTATTGTGTTGAGCAGATGCTTGTGCTGCTCATCTGCAGGATGCCAATCTTTCTGTTCAACTATACGGACAAGATGATGCATGGCATCTTCAGAGCTGTCACACCTGGAATGCTAAACATAAACCCACATGGTGACTCGTCTTTATACAGACACAGAAGTTTTATGTGACCAGTCTTGCCACTCTCTGTTGACTGCTTGTTCCTGCTGCATAACACTTCAATCTGACACTCCAGTTTGTTGTGCATCAGGTGCAGATGCACACACCATGTAACTTTAGGGTCTACTGTGTCATGCTTACACAACATGCAGACGCATGCTTGACGACTTCACATGTTCCTGCTTCGGCATCTGGGAATGGCACCCATACTTACCTAGTCAAGCCTTTGGTCTTGAGTAGCAAATATGCAGGCAAATTCGATGTGGGTGAGGCATCTTCAGACCAGATCATAGCAAGCAACTCAATGACTCCGCCACCAACACTGGTTGATGAGTTACATCTGGTCCTCTGACACACATGCCTGCATCCAGCTTGTGTTTGGCTTTGGTATGCAGGCTGGACTAGCATTTCTCACACACCACACACCAGATACCCTGCCCAGGTCAAAGTGGAGTGCTTTGAGAAGTGCCAATCTATTGTTGACAGGTGCACATACCCTTGCTTACATGTACAGCCACTCAATGAGAGCATATTAAAACTGTGTGTCATACATTGTTCTGTGTAGACCATGTAGCAAGCTTTTCACAGGCTGTGGCATGCGGCACTGTAGTCTGGGTATGTGTTGCAACGAGTCAGAACTTTGAGTTTCAAGGTGGAGTGTGCAGGGATTTCAAATCTGCCATTCAAGGCGCATTCTTCACAGACAAGCAGTTCAACTATCAGTTGACAGCAGAGGAGGCACGCAAGCTGTGTACCATGTTCAGCAAGTCGGCTGCAAGGCGTCTTTTTGAGGTACAGATGCCTCTGCCCACAGTAACCCAGCACACACTGAGGGGTTCAACGGTGAATGCCATCCATGGATGTTCAAGTGTGTTGCTATTTGCTCCAGCAATGTTGGCTTCTGGCATTGCATTCAGCTGCATCCTCACCACCTAATGCCTTCAATGAAACAGGTTGCCCAGCTGTCAGACATACTGGTAAAACCTGAGCTTTTGTTCAAGTCTTTTTGTACAGCCTGAGACTTGAGCGGGTAACTTGAGCGGATGTGGGACTGACCAGCTGTGTCCCAGCAGCCATCGAGTGTAGATGATGTACATATGTTGCACCTACCCATGAACGCATGATCTTGCCACTGGCTCCTTTCTTAAACCTTCAGCATCTACCTGACCAAGGCTCTCTCTGGCCCCTCCCCACACCCCTTCCCCCCCTCCCAGCCTCCGCAAGCTCCCTCCTGACCCCGCTTCCTCACAGTATACAGTGCAGTGGCATGAGCCAACTGGCGCCTCCCTCTTGACCCTGCTACCTCATAGTATACAGTGCAGTGGCATGAGCTAACTGGCGCTGCTGTACAGGAAAAGCCAGCAGCAGCAGCAACAGGTGAGGTGCATGCATCTAGGCGGGACTCCCCTGCACCCCCAGGCCCCTCTTCACCCACCCTGGTAGGTCCCCCTGCCTTCAATAGCTGTGTTAGGCGTGCCTAGCACTAAGCGCTGTCCATACTCCTCCAGTTCACACTCAAAGTGCACTCTGAGTATGACTTGTCAACCTCCTCTGAGGCTCAGACCGGCTTCTGACCACAGTGCAATTTTCACCCAGACTTGAAAGCCAGGCCATTCAATACAAGGCAGAGTACAAGCACATGCAAACAGTGACCATGATCATTCAAGCTCATTTGGCGATGCTCTTGCACAATACGCTCTTGACTGGGGTAGCACTGTCAGTCCCCTTCGCCCCCTTCAACTCCATTGACACAAGCATCGCTCAGCCTCTTCTTTCTGTTGCAGGGACCTCCTGGGGGTCACCTCAGCAGGCGTCCCTCCCCCTCCAGCTCCAATGGCAGCTCAGACCTTCCCCAGGCCAGGTCTTGGAAAGACATGGCCACTGGTACCACTGCTGCCACTGCTGCCACCACCACTGCTACTGCTGCTGCTTTTGACCGACCTGATCACGGTCTCAAGGTGGAAGACACCTCCACCAGCAGGCAGGAGCAGGCAAAACCTAGTCAGCAGATGAGTCATGCAGTGCCTGCAGCAGAGGCTGCTGTATCGGGTGGCGGGGGAAAGAGCCTCAGCAAATCTCCACCTGGGTTTGATGCCTCGCCTGATTCACAGTCAGCTGCTGCCAAACCCGTGAGGGACAGGCCGCATGTCAAGTATGGAGCTTGGCACCCCACAGCTGTGGCAAGCTCTAGCGCCCCCAATCCCACAACTGTGGGCAGCTCACCACAGCTGCGCTTGCAGGGCTTGCCGGCAAAGCCATTACCTGCGGGCCGACCTCAGAGGTACAGGCCTGATGAAGCAGAAGCACAGTTGGCTGCTGAGCAGACTGAAGGAGATCAAGAGGCCAAGCGGAGCCGAACAGGCCAAAGCCCACATCACCCCCACACCCTCACCCCTAGCCCACCTGAGTCAGCAGCAGAAGAAGAACTGCAGGTCAGCACTTGTTTGCACTGTGAGATCCCACTCAACAATATGGAAACCACATTCTGCTGGACTGAAGCCCATTGGTGAGTACACCCTATGGCGTTACATTCAGCCTCTCAGTACATACATGCCCCAGACCCCTCAACTTGTGCTCATAATTGCTGACTTGGTACTGCAGGCTCGCCACAAGGATGCTGCAGGCATGCCCACAAACCAGCCCCAGTCTAGTCCTATACCTGCTGTGTTACAGCAGCAGCAATCACAGCAGCAGCAACCACAGCAGCAGCAATCACAGCAGCAGCAGCAATCACAGCAGCAGCGACCACAGCAGCAGCTACAGCAGCAGCAGCAGCAGCAGCAGGCACTGCAGCAGGCACAGCAGTCTGACATGGAGGAGGAAGATGTGCACATGCTGGGGACCACACCCACAGGCCCAAGTGCCATGGACCGCCTGGCAGCCCTCACTGCCAAGTGTGCCTCCACTGAACAAGTGAGCTTGAAACATGCTGTGCCCAGCTGCTCACCCTTGCACTGCTTTCCTACCTGTCATGCTTGCCATGGTGATGTCAAGTTTGTTGCAGCTCTTACCAAACTGTGAGTGACGTCATGCGCAAGGACAATGAATATGAGCCAAACAGACGGGCCCTGCTACTGTTTGGACTCATTAACTTCGTGCATGACGTCGCTGACAGTTTGAGAGTAGCTGCAGCACACTAGACATCGCCCATCAGCAACACCTGCTACAACAGCCTCACACACCTGGTAGGCTCTCAGATGTGTATTGCTTGATGTATCCTGGGAGGTGCAGAGGGGGGTTGGGGGGGGGGTGGAAGGGGGACAATTGCCACCTGCACCTTGTGATGTTGCAGCGCCAATTCTGACTAATCTGCCATGGTCTTTGCAAACACTTTCCTGCCCTGCAACTCCTGAAGATCATACCAGAATGATTCTGACAGATCCTGAGCGTTTTAGTCACCCAACAAGCTAGTAACACTTGCAGAACCTTTCACATCAAACACGTGGGCAAAGGTTGTCAGCAGCTGCTTTGACATGTCACATTGCATCAAGCTGTCCTATCTGTGCTTTATATCCTATGTGCATACCCCCTTCATGGCTGTGCTTCATGACAGAGTGTATGAGCATTGCATTTTGTCTCTGGTGACTATGAAACAGCCGCCGAGCTTTGAGCTGTTAGACGCTACATTGCATGTACAACAAAACATGTCTTGAGAGGGTACACAGGTCTTGGGGAGGGTACTTGTGACATATGTCAATGCTATGGTTGTGGTGCTGACAAACTAATTCCCCACAGTCAAGGGCTGTGGTGTGCCCGCCCTTTGCACGGCTGAAATTCTGTTGTGTGCATTTCTGGCAGCATTCATGTCCTAAGTGGCATATGCAAGGTCCCTTTACAGGTTTTGTTGTCGCACATACGACGCATGTCTCCCTCCTTTCTCACCCATATGTGCACCAGGTTCACAAAGCAGGGCTACTAGCCAATATGTGCAAAGTCTGATTTACATGCAAGACCTGTGTCACTCTTTCATCACAGCTCTGGGGCTTGTGCCACCGCTGCGATGAGCCTCTGACTATAGGTCAATTTACACATGTGTATGCAGCAACATGCCCTGCCTATATATATAGAGACATGTAGCTTGCAACACTGCTCCACTCAGCTCTGCAAATGCACAAACCACATCTGAACAAGTAAATGTGTTGCTATGGGCTGTTGTATGTTGCTCTTTGATCCAGAAGATCAAAAGCCATTGTGCTATTGACATTAATTGGTGCTGGTTGTTATGGTCCATTTTTTTTTTTTGGTTTGCTATATACCCTAATTTGACGTTTGACAGCAGCAGCAAGCTCAGTCTGCACACCAGAAGGTGCACTTCACACATTGAGGCTAGCTACCACTCAACAAACATGGCTGCATTCTCATTGTTGGACACCCTGTTTGTGTACCAGCATGGGTATGTGATCCTCTTTGTTGGGGAGCTAGTCACATTGTTTGTGAATGAACATTCTGATTGACATTCATGTTGATATGAGCTGTGGTGGTTTATGGTGATAATCAAAAAGGATGTAGGACATTATGCTACAGCGTTGATTGTCACGGGTGAATAATGACTGTTTTGGAAGGTGCCCGTTCATGCTGGTTTGACCTTTGTTTGCATCAGCAGCCTCAGTCTGCACACCAAGCAGCATGCTTGCACACATTCAGACTAGATCCCACAGACTAGATCCCACTCAACAAGTGAGGCTTGATGGTCAGCCTTGTGCACTCTGAGAATGTACAAGCATGCGCATCAAAGCTTTACTTGTTTGGCAGAAGCTGGTCGTAGTGTGACACAGCATGCTGTACCACGCTCTTCACTGAAGGTGCAAGGGTTTTGCATGGTCCTGCCTGACAGACCCAGCCAAAAATGCAAAACATCTCGCCGTGTATGATGGTCAGTGTCATCAAGAGTGTACAGCATACAATGACAAAGTCACTTTGTCTGGACTACGTGAGTGAGCATCTGCTTGCTAGGCATCTGTGCATGCACACAAAAGCATGCAAACATAGGAGCAGCACACATCTACAGCTTCATATCATCGAAGAACGTACATAAGTGCCAGTCTTCCACAACAACCTCAAATGGTCCGCAAGTCCAAGATTTGGCGTATAAATCACCATATGGATCATCTACATATCCTGCATGCACAGCAGGCCAGCAAGCCTCTGAGTTGCAGTGTCCCAATGACTACAACAACTTCTAGTTTCCGCTGTCAACATAAAATTCAACATGGGTTGCTGATGCCATGCTGATTGACAAATGGACTTTCTTATTTGCGTGACTCTAACTGTCCCTGTGTTTGGCAGGCAGAGACAACCTCAGAGACAATCTCAGAGAGAATCTACCTATTGGGTGGTGGCACTCAGAACCAGGCTTCCATGTGGCTCAACACAGTGGACGTCTACTCACCCACCACACACAGCTGCAAGCCAGCAACCTCACTGCCCAAGGAGTGTGCCTACGGCTCGGCTGCGGCCATTGGCAGCAAGCTGTTCTATGTGGGAGGGGGCAATGGCCATGACTGGTTCAGCTCAATGCTTAGGCTGCCACTTGATGACCCTGAAGGAGACTGGGAACAGGTATTGCTTCTTCTTTCCCATTCAGAGTTGGGAGATTCTTATGCATGTGGCAGCCTGCTGTGGCTGCACAGCAGGTGTAGACTGCCAGCTGTCACATTGCCCAACATTCAAAGTGGAGGAGAGAAGCTCAGGTGGGGTAGGGCATGTGGTAGGAGGCATGTGATGTGTGAAAAGACAGCATGCTGTCTTACATGCTGTTACAAAAAGCCTCTTGGCCTTGCAAGAAGCATCACTGGCAAGGGCTGCCCTTGACATGACATCGCTCAAACGGTCTTGCTGTCTGCTTTCGGCAACTCTGTACAGGGAAGTAGCTGCTGTTTCTTCGGGAAGTTGTTGTCTGCTGTTTCCTCAGAAGACAGCAACTTTGCTCAGGAAGCAGCAGCTCCTGTACATGTTGCCCTTGGAACAGCAAGGTCATTTAAGCATGCTTGTGTCAGTGAAAGTCACCATTACCACCTCACAAGTCCTTAGGTAGAACTGCCTTGATGATCACTTTTTGACACAATGCAGTGTGTTGATTGACGAAACTCAAGACCAGGCACAGCAGAAGTGATGATCAAGATGATGGTACTGACAACATCGTCAGTTTGAGCATCACTTCTGCCATAACTAGTTTGACTTCATCAGTACTCTCAATGCATCACTCCATCAAATTGCCAGTAGGGTAAGCAGCAGCCCATGACCCTATATTATCCTACAGTGCAACCTGGACTATACATGCACCGCGTAAGTATTCCATCATTGTTGGATGTGTGCTCAGTGGTGTTAGCCGAGCTGCTTGCTTGACAAGAAGGCTTGCACTCTATGTCCATGTCACCAGACATGTTAGCTCGTAACTGCATGGCTAGGTCTCCCTCTCTGTTGCTGAATGACCGATAACGTGCCCCTCCTTGTCTCAGAGGCCTGCGTTTATGTGCATAATCAGACTTGCTGTCATCAGACTTGCTGTAATCAGACTTGCTGTAATCAGACTTGCTGTGCTCAGACTTGCTGGCTGGCAAAATATATTGTGGCATGTGTTTGGTGCAGATGGCAGACATGCACCTGGGCCGAGGCAGCCTGTGCATCGCCAACTTGCACTCCACGCTGTGGGCAGTAGGCGGGCGTGACTCTCACACCTTCCACAACTCAACAGAGTGCTTTCATCCGGCACTGAATGTGTGGACAATAGGCCCCAGCACCATAACCAAGCGGTTTGCTGCTGCTGGGGGGGCACTCGGGGGGGCCATCTACATCACAGGGGGGTTTGACGCCTCAACATATACTGGGGGGGTGGAGAAGGGAGGGGAGGGGGGGGTTTGACAGCGTTATATGGTACTGCCCCGGCCTAGCTGGCAAACGGCCATTTAGGCAGTTGGTATGTGTTACAATACCGCTATCATATGCATGTTGACGTCACTAGCTGTGCCCAGGTACTGACCTTTTAACATTGTCACGTTGCTTCAGCCTGTTCTGTGTATAAAATACCGACTAGATGATATCAAGCCCCCAGAGTTTGTCTTCTCTGAGTGGCAATCTGTTTTGGCAAGCGACATGCGAGCAGCTGCAAAGTGCTCCTTGCTCCTTTTTGGAGCAGTCTGTTGGTAAGCTAGGATGTTAGCTATGGGATGCCCGACTTTTCAGTGATAGTGGTGGCTCAGTCTGCGTAGCACCACTGCAAATTGATTGCGATATGCTTTTGGACATTTGACTAACCATCCAGTCTGAGGGGATGATGCATCACTCAGTCAAACAATGTCACACAGCTTTCTGTGATGATCATGTTGACTGTTCCAGGCGGCATCCGAGTGTTTAATTTGCTGGTGCCAGCCAAAAAGGTGCCCATGCACTCTAATTTGAACATGTCTGGTTGTATTCTTTCAGCAAGCTATGCAAATTGTGCATACATTGGCAGGGCATTTGCATCCACCGGTTTCGGTGACTATCAACAAAAACAATTGTGTATGTGATTAGTTACCACCAGCGTTGCTTTGTGTGTACCCTGAAGTGGCCCCGACAAAAGCATGTTACTTGAGAAGATGTCTCAGAAACCTATTCTTGAGATGTGACCTGCGTCAGTTTGGTTGTAAAATTGTCTATGTATGTGCAGATTCCAGACATGCTGAGCAGTCGAGGCAGCCATGCATGTGCAGTGTTTGATGACAAGCTATACGCCATTGGCGGCTATGCTGCTCTGAAGCCTCTGGTATGTAAGAGACCGGTGTTATTCAGTGGCACCGTGTGAAAAGATAGCCTGGTCAGCTCTGCAGCACGATAGCTGTTGCACGCTTAAGTGACTTGACTCATTCAGAAGCCATTTTCGTCTTATCATGTTGCATGCTTGGTACATGCAACAACGCATTCCCAAAGGCGGCTTTGACAACTGGGTGTGTGCAGAGAGATGTGGAGGTCTTTGATCCAAGAGCCAACAGATGGCAAGCTGTTGCACCAATGAATGACACACGAGCGTATTTTGCTGGTGTTGCCTGTCAAGGTTTACTGTATGCAATTGGGGGTCTTAGTCCTGAGAGGGGCACGCCCAACTACAAACACACGTTTGAAAAGTATGATCCCACACATGACAGCTGGGAGGTCTTGCAGCCAGCAGCCAACACGTTGTCTGCCAGAGCTTTCATGAGCGCATGTGTAGTATGGTTACATCATTTGTAATGGAAGAAGAGTCAGCAGCAGTACCGTCACACATCATTCACTATCACTCGAGCTCTGTCTTGACAGCATTTCCTAGCTAGGTCACTAAAAATTGTCTAGTCACCAGGATGTATTAGCAGAGCCTGGTTCATCAAATTTTCATCAAACTTTAGCGCAGAGTATTGTAATTCAGCAAAGCAGTCAATACTGTGCATGTTGGCACGCTATACACATGGTGCAACTCGGGAAAAAAGCGGCTGAAGGCAATAATGACTATACTCTTGATGGACAAGATGACATCATTTGTCCATACAAATTTGCAAGGCTTAGCCAGGTACGCAAGGTATGCCAATGGGCTCTGCATGCATGCAGGCTGTACAGTAGCAAGGAAATGATTAGCGAACTTGTCCATGACACTACACTAAAATAGTCCAAAGAAATGTTGATTGGCAGCAGGGGCAGGACAGCAACAGCAGAAGGCGCCGTGCTCAAAACAAGCAGATTAACAAAAAGATCTTCATCCTTCACGCCTATGTCATTCCCCAATCATACCTTCTCGTCTGCCAGCTGTACTGATGACCCAGGACTGGCCTGAGCAGTTTGTCCTAACCCTCCTGAGTTGGGCTGGGCATGTGCCCCAGACCACCCAGGCACCAATGGCGTAATCTTGGGTGCTCTCAAAGTCAACCACCGAAATCTTGTGCTCAGCTCTTGAGACTGTGCACGATGCGCTGTCCATGAAGCACTGCCAAGACTGCCTCCAGCACTGGGCAACCTGGTTTGGCCGCTTCCCAGGCTGGCCCTAGCACTGGATAACCTGCTGGGGCTGCCGCGCAGCACGGCCTGAATCCTTGCCTGCTGCTTGCGCTGCACAACCTGTTTTAGTGCCCTGGCAGCAACAAAGAAGCCAGCTGCGCCCAGCAGAATGCCCCAGAACTCATTCCTGAACTTGGTAGGGAAGCGGTACAAGGACAGGGGCTTGTTGGTAAAGAGGAAGCCGCCGGCCACAAAGAGATGGGCAAAGATGACAATGATGATTGTGATGGCAATGAGAGGGGGGTTGCTAGTGGGGCCCAAGCAGTGAGGCCAGGTGTCCAGCTTGAAGCCCAGGATCTGCCCTTGCAAGACATAGTTTGCAGCGGACCAGGCAAGAGTGACTACTGGATCCTGCAGCAACAAACCAAAGACACATTTGATGCATAACTCCTAGGTGAAGCGTCCTGTTGGGCCTGATCAGAGCACTGTGCAGCATCGAGCAAGACAGGGCATCGTGGGTATGCACACTTGCAGCAACACATGGGAACTAACATGTGTCAACGATGCTGAGCCAAAGCCAAAATCTACCTGTATGCTTGCAGCTGAGCCGCCCTCGCCATGAAACCAGTCAGTGCTTTTTAACAAAGCAAAACAGGCGGCCTGAGTGACCACTGACAGTATAATCACTTCGATGATAGGGACCATGATTCTCTTGGAGCAGAGCTTCAAATTGGGCCTGACAAGGCTGAGGTGGGGGTTAGGGGGGGTCCATGCTGCAGCAAATGCCCACACCATGGCTTGCACATCTATCATTCCCATCTGTGCAGACAGCAGCTCAGTCAGCGAGTTACAGTGAGTGATACAGTGACATAACAACAATAACAACAAGTCCTCACTATGCGTGTGTGTTCAGGGACTTCAAAAAGATAATTCTAGTCGAATTGTGATGACAGGGGCAGTGGGGAGGCCATGGGGTGAAGGGAGGGGGTGGACGGACATGCAGTCTTTCTGTTTGGGGCTTGATTACACTTGGCTTTGTGCATGAGGACATGTAAAGGTATCTGTATCGAAACTACCATTGTATTGTTCCTGCCTGTGTGAGTTTCCTGGCAACCTCAGAGAGGGCCATGCAGTCACACCAGCAAAGCAAGACACATGTGCAAACCAGGTTCTCGAAGCCAAATTTGGGACTTGACAGGGGGGACAGGGGGGACAGAAGGGGACATGGGTATGGTGGCAGGCACTGTTCCAGTGCATTGCTGAGCCAGAACTCTACCTGAGTTTGCGAGATCAAGACCCCGTCGGCAAACATGACAAATGACTGGGCCACGCTTTCTACCAGCTGATACACAATCATGTACTGCAGCATAAGCAGCTGCTGTTGGGAAGTGTAACCTTTTGAGTACTGTGTGCGCAGAGGACCTTGAAGTTAAATGAGAGGAAAATAGTAGGGTCAGGCTACGTGAGTGTGTAAGTGCAAACCTAGGATTCTTATGCTCACAGGGAAGACAAGTTTGACAGGGGTCACAGATGCAAGCAGCATTTAAGTCTCCCTGCAAGCTCAATGCACAAGCTCATGCAGCAATGGCCTGCAGTCTTACTCCTATGGCAAAGGACATGCAGTATTGCTCCTATGGCAAATGTGCACTTTAATGTTCACGCTTCCTTTTCACAGCTATGTGCGACAGCAATGGTTGACTTCAACCAAAAGGGTAAGCAGCAGTGCTGTGATAAGTCTCAGCTATTTAAAATGCAGGGTGTCTTGAGCAAGGTAAACTTACTTTGATGAGTGCAAGCAGCCTGATGATGGAGCCACGGGACTCCTTGATCAACGTCACTGTCCCTGCAAGCCAACACTGCAAATTTCATTTCTGGGGAAGATGCTAAAAGGCCTATAATTTTGAGCTCAGTGCAATTCTGTTTCCATCCGGCGCAAAGCACTTTGGCAAGAGCTTCTGGCGCTGCCTTTGTGTAGCACCAGTGTTACAAGAGACCAAAGCTGCAATCTGTGGCAAGCAAGTAGGCAGAAGGGACAAGAGACAGGCTCGCCTGCTATGGATGAGTGCCGAGTGGAGAAAGGAGCAGCTGCCATGGCATCAATGGGGCCTATGGCCATACCCACCTCGGCTGTGCCCAGGGCTGCTAAGTCATTCAAGCCATCCCCGCAGAACATCACAGTATGCTGTTGACCCTGCTCACACACTCTGCCACAATCAACTCCAGGAAGGTGCACCAAGGCTCGTGGGTGAGAGATCATGCACAATATGTATCTTGGTAAATGGTGTCGGCAATTATGAGACAGCCGTCATGTTGACATGTGTGTGTGTGTGTCTCTGCGTGATTTTGTGTGTCATATTGTATACAGCCAAGAGCGCACCTGCAAGCAGGTGCGTAAATAAAGGAAGCTAGCAAGGTTATGTCACTATTGTTGTTACAGTACGGAAAAGTAGAACTGACTTGCAGTACATGACATAACAAAGTCACTGTGTCTAGGACCTGTTGAGCCTGCATACCACGCTTTGGTAACAAGCCATTTTACCTGCATACACCGGTATTGGCTTCATAGAGACAGAGTATGAGGTGTCAGGTGTATGCTTCAGACTACTTACTTTCACCCAAGGGGTCAGGACACTTTGCAGATCTTACCAGGATGTGACGATGCCTGCCCCGGAACACCTGATGCAGGCCCGCAGCACCAAGCAGGCTCATCACTTGAGCCTTCTGGTGTGGCTGCATGCGGGCAAACACCACTGCGTTCTGCAGTACAGCTTGGAGGACGGCCAGATCCTCTTGCTGCAGAAGGTGCTCAAAGGCAGCTCCTGTGACTGCACACTGTGCCTGTCCCTCTGCTATACTGATCAGTGCCCTTGTGGCTTCATCGTCCTGCCGGATGTCTCCTGTTCCCAGAAAGAAGCGTTGGCCATCGCATTGCAAGCGGAAGTCCGCCGAGTTCTGCGACTCCAGGCCATGGCTAGATGCCAGGTTAGAGTCCACCGAGGTGGTGACCTGAAGCGTGGAGCGCAATCGTGTCAGAGACGAGTCGCCTGTGGTCTGCTGTGTGTCTTGACTACCTTGCAGCTGCGCCGTTTGGCGGCGTGTGGCGGTGCGCGGCTGTGCTGCGAGATGCTGAGACTCTGCCAACAGCGTATCACGGCTGATTTCTGCAGGATCCATCAACACAGGGTCCAGTGTGACACCGTCAAGGTTTGCAGGCTTTGACCGCAAGCTGGACCATGCTTGTGAAGGCTGCCGTAACATGCCGTCCAGCTCTCTGGGAAACAGCGAGTTTGAGGAAGCGATTTGCACAGGCGAAGAAGGCGGTGAAACAACTGCAGTGGAGGGAAGCTTGTCAATGACGTGCACAACGCCTCCCGCTGGCACCATACCCACGCCCCAAGCGACTGACACAGCTGTTTGATGATAATCTCCTGTGATCATCATGGTCCTGATGCCACCGCTGCAACATACAGAGTGCATTAAAATGCTGTTGACCAACTGCAAGTACTAGTGATATAGGCGAGCACTGTGCACCGCTAGGCTGTTGATAAGCACACTATGCCCACTATTTGCTCATGTTTTGGCTTCAGCACAGGATGCCATACAGATATGCCAAAGAAATGTTGCAGACCTTACAACTCTTTGCCAGGCATACCTATGACTGACAGGCAACAGTGTGACCGACACTCTTGACATCAGGACAGGCTGTGGGACTGCAGCAATGTGCCTCAAGGCTTGCAGCAAATCAGCACAAGAAGCCTACTCATCCTGCAGCTCTGCAATTGTGTTCTTGGAGTCAGCTCGGAGAGCATTGGTGACCACCAGCAGCCCCACCAGTGACATGTGCGACACAGCCGCCTCTGACTGCTGCATTGTCAGTGTACTTCCCTCCAAGCGCTTGAAGTTCTTGATGGTTCCTGTCGCCAATGCCAGCAAGCGGAAGCTACGGCTTGACCAGTCATCCACGACCTGCAGAAATGCCTGGCCGTGAGTACTCAGCACACACAATTACAAGCAAGTTGGCCACTGCTCAAGGTGACTGGATGAGCGACATGTATGGACGCAAATGCAAGTAGGGTGCGTATTGTTGACACTGACTGACTGCTCAGATGGCACTCAGCCCACGCCTGTGTGTGGTGTGCAAATGGCAAAACATCGAAAAGCTGGCAATGAGCCTAAGCATAGCACAGCAAAGCACAGCATGCTTGTTGGAATGCTAGCAATCACCCTGTCAAAGTTTTCAGGAACGCTGCCTGCCCTGACCATGTGCTTGATCACATTGGGGGCCCCTTTGACCAGCAGTAGGGCAGTCCCCTCCGGGGCATCCTCAGGCACGACAAGTGCCCCGCTCTTCATGGTCTGAGAGGTGAACTCAAACCGCTTGATGATGTGGAGCTTGATGAGGCAGGAAACGTCCTGCTTGCGTGAAGCTGAGTGTGGCAGAACCACTGTGTTTTGTGCCTGCAACCCGCTCATGCTTCAAGCTGACAGGAAAGGCAGAAAGAACGCTGTTGCCCTGAGGTGTCAGTGACGGTGGTACAACTACTTTTGAACAGCAATCAACAAGGTAACCTGGGCATGGACTTGATTAGGTACATGGGCTTTAAGAGGTAATAATCCCGGCAGTTGTCAGCTTTATGGCAATAGAAGATCTGCCAATCATTTGGACGCAGTGCAGGTGTCTAAACATCTGATGAGATGCTCAGCCCTGCGATGATGTACAGTGACTTTAATCTGTACAAATGGCCTCCGCATGTGAGTCATAGGCACTAGCTACAACAGGACTGAGCAGAGAGTCACAGGGTTGAGCACGAGAGTCACAAGGCTGAGCACATGGGTCACAGGGCTGAAGTCATGAGCCACAGGACTGAGCACATGAGCCATTGGGCTGAGCACACAAGTCAAAGGGCAGTCACATGGCTGTGCGCTTGAGTCACAGAGCTAAGAAACAGCAGTGAACAAGGGAAAGCCAGCACACACCACATATTGAGCCTCCACAGCATGGAACAGCTGCTTCTCCAGGGCATCGCCGATGACGTTATTCTTGCCCTTCATGACAAGGCCGTTGCAGGCAGCCCCAACAAACTTCAAGTTTCTGCTCCAGCCCATGCCAAACTTCTGGAGGGTTCCAATCTGGCCTTTGCCCACAGGCAGCACCCCAAAATATCCTTCCTGCATTGGTACAGTTTCTACTGGGTGTTTTCAATAGCAGTATAGAAAGCCTTTACCTTTGAGGATCTACAAACAGTGCGTCACCCCTTTGCTGCTTCCCCTCCGATCTTTCTGCACATGACGTTGCTCAAAGCAATATGTGTATCAGGAGCTGCAAGCTTGATGACAAGCAGCCACTTCTGCCATTCTGGTGTGGCTACAAACTTCTGCACAAGCAACCACACCAGAACAGCCAAAGTAAATGGCAGTCAAGATGCAAAACCCAAGTGCACACGGATGCATGGACACCCTGTGGGAACTCATCCGAGCCCTGAGTGCAAATGAGCGTAGAAGAGGCTTTAGCAAGATACCTCGCTGCCAGTCAAGGTGCCTGTCTTATCAAAGCAGGCCACATCAACACCGGCTGCAAGCTTCAGCTGGCCAGGATACAGCGCAGTGATGCCCTTCCATCCGAGCCTCTGTAGGCCCACCACAATGGCAAAGATCATGACAGCTGGAACGCCGGCAGGCATGGACATGACGACAGCGTCCAGGAATCTGAATTCTGCTGAGTAACGAAGATTGCTGGATTTGGGATGGGTTGCGGTTGTGGGAATGTAGAGAAGGAAACTGATGATAAAGGTGAAGAGGTAGATGCCAAAGATGTCCTGCAGGAACAAAAGGCAGGCGTCGTGATCTGCCATCTTACATGCGTTTCATGCTATTGTATTATCAAGAAAGCAGGCTTGCATGTCTGACATTTTGCAGCAGCTGCACCAAAAATTCCATGCTATCCATTCTTCAAGCGGGCAAGCATGCTGGCAGGATGCTGCAGACACACTGACAGCTTACTCACCAATACAATCCATGTAGCAAGATGCTGCCAGCTGTTCCTCATCCCATGCCAGCTAAAAGCTGATGATGCATTGCATTGGTAAACTTTACTTTATGGCTGGTTCTGGCACAGAGTGCTTCATGCCAGAAGCAGAGCTTTCTTCTGCCACCAATCCTGTGGGTGGGGAAGCTGGGGTAAAAGGTTTTGAGCTCACCTGCCCCACTAGACATGGCAAGACACTTTGAATGCTGATCTGATACCTGCCCCGCACATTTGCACAAAAAAATTTATGATGCTATGCATCAGATGTGTAAGCTTGGTGTGGGCGCAAGTGAGAGAGCACAGCTTGCCTTCACAAGGGAGTCAGTTGCGCTCAGGAAGTGCGATGGGCGCATAGCACGGCGCAGCATGTTGCCAATGGTGCTGTTGCATCCTGTGCGCACCACCATTGCCAACACCTCGTCATCTGGATCCTCATCATTCCACACCTGCAAAGTCAAGCCCATGTTTCACTTTCCAGATGCGCATCAAGAGGACCTTCCACTCACCTATGCATGCTCCAGTACCCACCACATGCACCCATGAAATCCAACAGTGCATGTCTGCACAGTGCTCTGCAAAGAAACAGAATTTGTGTCAATTTATGGAAGAAGCGTAAGATTGGGTGTAAGGTTGGGCGGAAGATTGGGCGGAAGATTGGGCACAAGCACCTGAACATACACATGTATACTCACCTGGTGCACCACAGTGCCAGCAAAAATGCTGCAATTTTGGTGGGTGTCTGGGTGGTACTTGGCCGCTGCCGGGCTGTCATCTGCCTTGTAGCTGTGCTTGCGCACTTGTGCAGCCTGCAGCGTGTGACATACCTCTTTCTAACTATGCTGATATCAGATCTGCTGGACTTATTGAGCTGGCAAGTGTTCTGCTCATGAACTTGGTATCTGCACGCCACAGACCTTGCTGGCTCAATCAGGGTTGGGGTGTCAAGAGGTGCAACCATGCAGCATTTGATACATAGAGTGAAGCTGTGCCTAATTAGGGTCCAGGTGAAGGTATGACAGCAGACACATCATCTGTAGTCGTATGTGATAAAATGAACAAGCTGAATGGAAGCGTGAAGCAGGTGCAAGGACTGGTTCTAGGTACAACTCTTGCACCGACTACCATCAAGAACCAAGCAGTGTCTGGCTGCAAGACTCCTTTTTTACCATAATCCAAGCATGTCAGCTGCTACATTTGCTGCCCGTGTCCCCGCCAACACTTCAGCCACACCCCCACAGCCTGCCCCTTCCAACCACTTGCCGCAGGACACAACAAAGTAGCGAGTGTCTGGCTGCAGCGCTCTCCTTGTGGGCAGCATGGACCCCTCCCGCTTCTGCATCCCCTACATGTCTCCGCCCCCACCGCCGTGAACCCCCACCCCCATGAACCCCCCCCTAGCGCCCTCTGTCCCCCCCCCCCCCGCGCGCCCCCCCCCCCCACCTCGCTCATCAAGTCAAGTCTGGCTGCAGGACTCACCTCACCAGACAGCATGGACTCCTCAACCAGGCCTGCCCCGCGCAGCAGCACCATGTCGCAGGTGGCCTTGCCGCGCTGCACCACCACAACATCACCCGGTACCAGGCGGCGAGAGGACAGGGCCAGCACACGTCCCACCCACACAAAAGGCACCACGCACTGCTGATCCAGCACCCTGATACATCAGGCGGTGAGCAAGTTGTCTTGCAGGAGCGCCCCATGACTGTGCATGTGAGTGACATTGGGTTGAGCACGTCTGCTCGTGGTAGGTTCAGGACAGCAGCAGAACCATTGTGAGGTCAGTCATCATGCAACGCAGGTTGGATGGTGTAAGAGGGGAGGGATGCAATCTCTCCAACTGCAACTGCGAGACAAACATTCTGACCATTCCTGAGCTAATGCGCGCACAACAGATCTTGTCTTTCCAGATCAGTCTGTCCTGATCCCTATAAGCTGGCCCAATGATTCCTCTAGCCCACTGGGCAACGCTACTTTAGTGTGTGTGTAGGCAAGTCTTGATTGTCAGCCAGGCATCTTGCAGCTACTGAACCCTTTGCTGTTTCCCTTCCATTATAGTCCAGTGTATGTAGAGCATTGCATCACCTAAATGCTTAGCAGACTTCGCGACTCATGTGTTGCAAAGCTGTATGTCCCAGACTGCCTAGAACAATGCCACAAGCGTTGCTATGGCATAGTGTTGCTCTGTCAGCATGCAATGTAATGGAAAGCAAACAGCAGCAGCACCTGATGAGCATTCTTCGGTTTCTGTAGGTGCGCAGTGTGGTGCGTAGGCAAGCAGCCATAGTGATCCCAACCATAATGGCATGAAAAACCTGGCGTCCATTCCAGATGGCAAACACCAGCTCACCATACTGCACAGCAGCATGCACAATCTATGCCATCACGGCAAGTCAAGAAACAACTGCATCATGTTGTGAATGGTTCTGAGTGTTCACTCAGCCTCTACTGCGGCCTCTCTTGCAGTACATAGATCACAGGTGCTTGATACCACACTGACTATCTAAATGAGCCTGTCGTGCACTGCAAACAAAAAATATATGCTGTTGAAAAGTATGTGTGGCAGTATACTCAGACACATTGCTCACAAGAGCGGAGAGACTGCCGCTTACTGTGTGCTTGTGAGACGTACCTGAACAACAAACAGTACAAAAGATAAGGTCTGCACATAGATTGGGAAGAAGTGTGGCTTGGCCAGCTGTAGATCATTGTTTCCGTACAACATGCATCTGTTGCGCCGTGGCCAACTTGTTGGCACGTTGAATGTTGTCCACTCAGCTCCTGTACCCGCGCAGGCACAACAGCTTGATTCATGCTGCAGCAGCTGTGGACATGTTACACATGCACTGAGTGCTGTTCCTGATGTGACTGAGTGGCAAGTGGGAGGATAGTCATGGTGCTTCCAATGTCCATGCCATGACATTGTTTAAGTTGCTGTTGGCAACAGGTGGAGGGGGTGAATGTTTGATATTGATAGGCACCGTGGCTTGCAATGTACAAAAAGATTGTCTGTGTATGAGGAAGGCCAACTGTAGCAGGTTGCAGCCATACACCAATGTCAGTGACGCCACATTTGATGCATAAATATTGACAAGCAATACACCAATGCAACAAAAGCAACTTTTGCGATCACACTTGCAGGATAGACCTTGATTGATGCCAGCAAGAGCCTGCACGGCTGAACAAATCTGTTGTGGTATATCCCTTGGCATGTCCTCCACTGGAACGAATGACGAGAGGTCTGTATCGAAGATGTACAGCTGCGCTGATAAACGAAATACTCTGTATACAGTCTTGCGTCCTTTGGTGGCCTGCCGATTGTCCCACTGCAAACTATGCCAAACTCACAAGTGTGCCGTGGCAAGCTTAAAAATTGCAGGAACAATTCCAATTCACCTGTTGCTTCCTGGTGAGGCGTGCTGCAGACAGTGTCTTGATCCTGACCAGGTGCTGCTTGCCATTTCGCAACTGCAGCAGGCACGATCATCAGCAGCTACACAGCATCTTGGCAACAGAAGGCAAGCAGCTCCAGCCATCACCTTGACACGGACAAAGACTGCTTGATTCAGCGGACATTTCTGAAGGAGCAGCCAGATGGACAGATGAGGAGCAACGGTGGAAAGTGCGACGGTACTCAGCAGCAGAAAGAAGTATAAGATGCCGCCTTGCACGCAGAATCGGTATCCGGTGCATTTGCGCACCACCTATAATACACAGATGGTGTTGTGGTCTCATCCTTGCCTAACAGTGGAGTGTCAATAACGTGCACCTCACTCACTGTATCGACTGAGGAGCCGCTGATAGTTTCTTCGGAAGTCTTGCCCTGCATGCTGCTTGGCACCAGCACGCAGTCAACATAGCAGCAACCGCAGACAAGCTTGCGGGGAAACAAGAAGAACGCTGTTTACGCGTGATGGTGACTAAGCCAGCAAAATTGTGATCAAATCCACTCGTGACAAACATGTCGAGCTGCAACCAAAATTTTGGTCCCAGGTTCAGCGCATTCGCCGTTCAAAATTGCTGTCACTTCGACAGTAGCAAAACATTCCCCAGATAAAGGCAAACTCCCAGATAAGGACCAACTCAGTAAAGAGAAGCAATTTATCATTCAAAACGAAATAGCTTGTTTTCTGGTAAGAACATGCACTACGCGAAGGGCATGCACTATGCGAAGGGCATGTACTATGCGAGGCAACTGAGAGGCTGCGGACTTGCAATGCAAATCAATGTACTGGCAGCAGTTTGACTGATTGACACACACAACAGAATGCCATCACTATCTGTGTTGACAAGGACATGGACAATAACTCCCACAGCATTGCTCTCATGATGTTCACAAGGTCCCAGGTGAGACGAGGCTAGAATTGTATTGCGTTACAACAAGGCAAGCAAACAACGCGACAGCAAGCAAGTCAGCACTGGAGAGCTATCAAGAAGTGCACAGCTTTAGGTGAAAATGAAAGCCTTACCAACACCTTGTACGTGACTGCAAATTAATATGTTCCGCAGCCGCAGTTGTACAGCAACAGATGTCTATCGTATCAAAGGGGTAGATTCCTTGTAATTTCTGAACACACATCCTGCAGCACTTGCCTATGTTCTCATTACCAAAGAAAACAAACATCATACTTTTCACACACGATCCCAGCACCATCACACTTTGACTGTGTTTGCTTGTGAATGTAGAAACTCAGCAGGATATGAGATTCCAAATCACAGACCAAAAGCGCAGCAGCACAATCTGGATTTGTGCGGGAGGCAGCTAAACAATGCCACCACTGCAGTCTATGAGCAGCAGAAAAAACGTCATCACAATTAAGACATACTAGCTCCAGCATTGCCAGCCCCATTGCACTGAACACATCATACTGTGATGATTGCTTAGTATCCTCCTTGCAAGTCCTTCATGAAATTGGATGCCAAGTTGCCCAGCTTGCGGCCAGCAGTGGTAGCCATGCTTTTCAGCTGGGCAGCATCCTGCCGAGCCTGGAAAGACAGCTTGTCAACCAGCTCTCCGGCATTAAAGTCTGTACTCATGCCGCCGCCAGCTCCTCCACCGCCCATACCTGATCCACCCTCCTCGCGCCCATAGTAGTCTGCTGATGAGATTGACGTTGCACTCTGCATATTTGCATATAATCAATTCAGTCAAGTCGGGAGGGCAAATATCCAGATGAGCATTGACATGATATAATGTAGTCAAGGGCTGGCAGTCAGTCAGTCAGGTTGTTGACAGCTTGAGTCAGTTGCACAACCTGTTGCAAGTCACTTTGCAGAGCAGCAACTGGGGAAGATGCAGAGAGGAAGTGAGCTGTTACACAGTCGAGCAGTGTCCCATAGCACAAAGCCACCCCTTCACGTCAACTGGGATGTGCATCAAAGCAGGCTGGCTTACCGAAAACTTGGACAACATGGCCTGCTTCTCATAGTTGTTCGCCTTGTTGGCGTCTTCATCAAACATGGATGAAGAAATAGATTTGGCATTACCAAAGCGCCGCTGCGCATCATCAGCCTGTGCAGTTGACTGGCTTGCCTGCTTGCTAGAAGCGCTGCCCTGATTGGCAGACCTGCAGTCAGTACCACAAGCATCACAAACATATTGTGTGTCGGTACACAGCACTGTCAGTACTGCCCTGATTGCCTGATTTGCTGTTTGAGCACCAAGGCATGCGACTGATGTAAAGCAATGACAGACCCAAACTGCATAACTCTGCAAAGCAACAAAGCTTGCATCTACCAATCACAGACAGCAACTCTCAGTGATGCGGCTGTGTCTTACACACACACATGGCAAACTTCTGGAGAAAAGGGCTGCATGAGCTTACTTTCTCCCAGAAGCAGAGCTGCCCATAGTTTTACTGAAGAAGTCGTTGTTGCCCAGCGACACATGCCCATCCTTGCCACGAGTCACCCCAGGCGCTTTGACAGCCTCATCTTCTGTGAGCATGTTGTAAGCAAAGCGGCTGCTGCCTGGGTTGGACTTGCCGGTGGTGCTCGCCTCAGGTGTCGATTCAGGCTCCTCTACCTGCATTGCCGACAGCCCCTCTACACATGTTCAGCAAGCTTTGGTCAACATACAAGGTGACTTTTGCGGCTCAGGGCTTTAAGGCATTGCAAACAACTCCATGACACAAGTCTTGCCAGTCTCGAGCAACACACAAAGGCATGGCTTCTTGGCATATATTCAGGCACCACAGGAAGAGTATGTATATGATGCTTGGTGGCTGGTGCTGATGCATGAGAACTGCTTCTGAGCACACTGATCATACACTTATCCTGCTGAGCTATGCACCTTGCCTGAGGAAAAGACTAATTCACATCAATGGCTGAGCCCAGTATGCAGGTGCTAGGAGCAAGTGTGCATCCAGAGCTCTGTCAGGACTGAAGTGTGCAGTGATTGGCTGCCAGAGGTTTGCACAAGCATCTGCAACGGCAATATCCCCAGAATACAAGATTGAGCTTACAGCTGCGGGAGTTGGCGCTTGCTCCTCTGGCGCCTGGTCAAACAGGCTCTGATCCACCTGTTTAGACATCTTCTTCACCCCCAGGCCTCCTGTTTTGCCGGCTGGCTTGCGTCCAGACATGAGCCTGGGCTTCGGCGCCGCTCTGGGAGCGACAGACTTTACTCCTGCAGCGGGCATGGTGCTTGTATCAGGGTTTATTTCAGGTTGTACTGCAGCGCGTTTAGGGCTGAGCAAAGCAACCACTGAGTAATCTGCAGCACTGATGTTGCTTGGCCTGGTACGTGTGTGACAAGGCTGTGACCAGGTAGCATGTAGGGCTCACTTGTCTGAAGCACACTGATGACATGGCTTGCCCCAAGCCACCACACCACCATGCAGCTGATGTGCAGGTATGTTAGTCGCAAGCAGGCTGGTGTCAAGCCAAGTTTACGCTGTGCAGATGAGTGGACTGACACTCGGCTCAGCTGGTGTGGTTGAGCCAACCACACATAGCATGGATTAAGGCAATGTGCACATACTAATGCATTTGTAAGCTTTATGAAGAAGTTGCTGCACTTGCAAGCAAGCCTGGGCCTGCTGAATACCTTGTGCTGACGTAACACTGGCACTGGAGGATGCCGGTGCGCCCTCAACAGAGGAGTCATCTAGTGCTGCAAGGTTGCTGGAGGACCCATTTTGCGAGGAGGGCCTGCTCTGTGTAGCGCCATTTGTAGCGACAAGATCCTTGTCTGTGGCAGTGACAGCTGCAGTAACATTTGCTGGCTCTGTGGGTTTTCCTTTCAAATTGGACAGGTAGGCTGCTGAATCAAACTTGGCAACATCCTTTTCTAGCTGCTGCTTATAAAGCTGGGCTGCTCTGGATGTGTACTGCATGAAGCAGGAACAGTGTGAGTTCACAAGCAGTGATATAACAAAAGATGAGCTTTTGCTCATATATGCAGCAATCTGATTGGCGCCCATCTGCCGATGAAATCCTTTGGCAGGGCAAAGGTGTTTGAAAATCTTTGCACCTGCAGGGCTGTCCCCTTGAGAATGCCTGCCGCCAGTCAAAGGCTGAGAATGTCACATGATGCAGATCAGCAGTCACCTTTTGCTCAATCTTGTCAGATCCCAGCTCAGTCCAGCCATGCTGCTTGAAAAAGGTGCGACCCCGCTGGTTGCCTCCCACTGCCGCAATCTGCGCCAGCAAGCCCAAATTGTAACGGCACTCAATAATTACCAAACTCAGCTAGTGGGATTGCAGAAGTGAATTGGTAGCAATGAATGCTCATTGGAACATGCATTGATCACTGTCAAACGCTGTTCACACAATAAATTGCAAAATTGAAGGAGCAGCAACTCAAGGGTTGACCTACCTTGAGCTGCTCCTCTGTCCAGGAGTCCAGAGTTGTTGACCTGCAGGATGAGATTTTGTGAGTGATAGCCCATAGGTGCTGCTCATGTGCAAGCTTAGGTTGGTCAGCCTGCGCAGGTGGTGTGAACCTTGGGACCCTACCTTACAAATGACAAGTGAACGCCAAGGCTTCGGTGCACTCCAGCACAGGCTAGGCAGATGAACACGCCATAGGGTACAGAAGACCAGGTGGGGTTCTTGGCAGGGCAATCAAAGCACACCTATAGCAGCCAGAAGCTCAATAAGCAGCTGGAGATACACCATAAACAGCAAATAAAGCAAAGACGGGTTATGCTTGAAGCGACTCATCATTGTCACACGTTTGCAGCTGTGTTGCAGCACATGAAGCACAGCGGCCAGGCACTCAAGTGGCTACCAACGCAAACTCGAGGGTACATCAAGTCGCACACTGATAGACTGTGCAGGTGTGGACAGACACGCAAAGATAGTCCAACTTGCCTTGTTTTCCGGCTTTGCGCGAAGCTTTTTGAACAAGGTGTCCCGATCAAGCTTGTCGGACATAGCGTTTGCCACCTGGCAATCGAGGTAGGGGCGTAAGCAGCCGGTTTACCCGAACTTCTATTGTTTTTTGAGAATCACAAAGCACAACTCTAGGACGAACGGACGACTTGAATTGAACACGCGTGTGAAGTCTGCAACTGTTGTATGCGCAGCGACAACCAGTGGACAAAGGGAAACGGAATGCCAGCAAAATATTCACCATTCTTCAACCTCGATTACGGTAATGCGAGTTTCATGATGCCATCGAACGTCGAGCGGCTGGGCTTGTGAAGTCGGTGTCGCACCAGCGTCTTCCACTCAGCTAGTCAGCGGGTCTCACTGCAGTAGAAGTAAAGCGTACGAAAAAGCAGTTGCATTGGAACGCGGATACAAAGGTCAACACCGCGACGAGAACGCTCAGCTGATCCAGGATGGTATCGGGACTGCTGCTGGGCAGGCTGCCTGTCCAAACGTCCTTGAATCTGTCTCGCAGTAAGCAATGCGGTCAGCGCCAATGCCGGCATGCACGAGCGATCACCAGCGAGGCAGCTCGAACGGGGCAGGTTGGGTTCGCAAAGTAAGAGCAATGCTTTTCACGTCGCAAGTTGCGGTCAACAGAATCGCTGTCGACTAGGCTCGCAGTGTTTTGTGTTGTACACTTCGTCTGCGGTGTAGCCTTCAGGCGTGATCAAAACACCTTCCACTTGACATGACTTTCAGCATCTGCCATGCCTGCACAGGAGCCAAGTTCCGAAGAGTGCCAAGTCCAAGCAAACTGCAGACTTGATCAGACCTGTATCTACAGATGCAACTGCCAGCTACAGTCAAGGCATCTCCATCAACAAAGAAATGGGGTACAAGCCCCAAGAGCAGACTTCTATTGAACGGTATTTGACGTGCTTGATACAAGCGTCCACCAACCAGAATGCCTCACCGTCCATAGTCAGCTGCCTAGCAATGGCAATGCTGCATTGTGCAACACTGCAGGCCTGAAATGTCAAGAGCACAGACTCCATTCCGAAAGACAAAGATTGTCTGCACCATTGGCCCCACCTCATGCAGCCGTGAGGATCTGTTCAGACTAGCAGATCAGGGCATGAATGTTGCCAGGTGTGCTGTCTACATGCGCACTTTCTTCTCTGCATTCCTCCTGCCCCTTTTCCCTCCAGCCAGCCCACCTAGTTCTCATAATCACCTCTTCATTATGACTCAAACAGCCGAGCAGACAATGCTGTGTCGCAGGACAATGTCTTGCAGTGTCCAGCAATGTGTTTTGAAGTGGGGCATGGGCATGCACACTTCCTGCGCTCTGCATGACCCACATGCTGTGACATGTCACTTTCCTACGTAATCAATTGTGGCGGATGACTGTCTATGTGCAGCTTGTTGCATCCTCGTCTTTAGAGGGCCATCATGAACAGCTGAGTGTCATTATATGTAGGCTGAACATGTCACATGGGGACCACAAGTCCCACAAGGCAGTTGTGGACCTTGTGAAGGAATACAACAAGCTGAACAGGAACAACGTGGCCATCATGCTGGACACCAAGGGGCCCGAAGTGCGTAGTGGAGACGTCACCGAGCCAATTGACATGAAGCCAGGTAATACTGACACATTCCACCCTCGCACTTTGCTCAGATGTGCATGTGCCTTTCTCCCGTGTATATGAGCAAAATTATATTGAGTTATAGTGAATGATACATCTTTGCTCTGATGTTGTCTGATGTGCGATGTGAAACAAGAGGCGAGAGTGTAACAGTTGGGCACAATAGTTGTGCCAGGTGCATGTGGTTGTCAGCCTAAGCAGTTCTTAGGCTGCAGCAACAGAGCAATGATGTCAAGGTTGACTCAGCTCACAAAGCTCCTTCCAATATCTGTGCACATAATCCCCGAGAACACACTAGCAGCAGCTGCTGTGCATCACTCTTGCACACAAGCATAGAGTGAACTAGCATCAGTTGATGTGCATGACTGCTTACAAAACAGGGAGCTTCTTAGTAGCAGCTGCTTTGATCTTTGCAGTATGCATCCATTCATGAGGGGCTCTTTGTAGAAGTGCAGAATGCATACACACCTTGGCTTGTATGACCCTGTGTTTGTACTCATGTAAGTCCCGTCAGATGAACACTGTGACAAACAGACGTACAGACAGCCGGCCAGTCTGTCATGCATTTGATCAGTCAGATAGTCAGTCAATATCAACATCACCTTCCAGGTAGGCACAACCACATCAAGTGCCTGCAGACAACTGTCTACGCATTTCTGAAAAAAACAGGTCCCTGCATTGCACAGGTGCCAAGTACACATTCACCATCAAGGAAGGAGCAGATGGCAAGAATGGTCGCATTTCTGTCAACTATGACGGCTTCATTGACGATGTGGGTGTGAACGACATGCTGCTCGTGGATGGTGGCATGCTCAGCCTCAAGATCTTGGAGAAGACCAAGCAGGATGTTGTGTGTCAGGTTGTCGATGGGGGTGTCATGGGCTCAAGGTATACTACTTTGCACTGCACATGCATTCCGCCTGTTCACAGACTTTCTGCAGCAGCTCAAAGTCAATCTCCTGCAAGAGACTGTCTCACTCACTCACTCCCTGCATGCAGCTGTTTTCTGTCTGACCTGTACATGAATTTGCAGCACATGCATACAGCGCAGCAACAGAAGCTTATCAGGCATTGCCATTGGTGTCTCTGATTCTATTGTATGCTTGCAGCGTGTGAGTTATTCCTTGATCATTCTTCAACATCATTCTTCAACATCAGCAGGCTTTTCATGATGTTTCTTGTCTTCGATAACAATGGGGTGTAATGTTTTTTTCAGCAAGTTCATCTCTTTACTATAATTATCGACAACAATACTGTGTAGTGTTGCTTTCGTTGATTCTTGTCTTAATCATGATTATCACCAACAACAACATATATTGTTGGTTTCTTAATCCTTGCATGTAATGCGCAGGCGGCATCTGAACATAAGAGGAAAGAGTGCCAACCTGCCTGCCATCACCGAGAAGGACTGGCTAGATCTGCAGTTTGGCGTGGATGTTGGAGTTGACTACTACGCGCTATCCTTTGTGCGTAGCGCAGATGTCATATACGAGCTCAAAGCTTACTTGGCCAAGCAAGGCAAGCGCACACATGGCAGCCTGCGCCCTTGAAAACCACACTGAATTGCTGCCGGCTGCTTCAGCGCTGCTGCATAGCTGTTTGTAGCTTGGCTATGCGCACCCTTTTGTGTACAGCATGCGGCTGCACAGTCAATTTTGCTGAACGCCTTTCTGTCCAGATTCAGTCAAGGCATATCATCTCTACTGCCTGCTGCAACTTTATCAAGCCCCCAACTTACCATTTCTTGACGACCTGCAGCCCGTTGATCTAGGCTTCTCTAGTCGATCACTACCATGAAAAGGTCTGCAACGTGGTGCATCAGGTCTATCAGCAACTAAGCATGAATGAGGGAGTCATTTTTTCTGTCCTGTGCTGAGATGCCCATGAAGGCGTTGCTGTTGGCTTTGAGCCCCTGGCCATATGCTGTGTGACTCAAATGGGGTCGTCTTTGGCAGGTGCTGCCATAGGCATCCTTCCCAAGATCGAATCAGCAGACAGCGTTGGCCATCTGAGTGACATCCTGGATGCAGCCGATGGGGCTATGGTGGCTAGAGGGGATCTGGGTGCTGAGCTGCCTGTACAAGAGGTCAGTCACCTGCATTGTTGCCCCACGTTGGGTCCATTGATAGCCTCTTGTCATTACCAAGCTGTACTCTGTGAATGTGTGTGCAGTCAACTAGACCAGAGAATTGATACGCTCCACGCAAATTGTCTGCCCCATGTGTGTTGTGCTTCAGCACAGTCTTTTGCTTGGCTTTGGATTCTAAATCAGGAAGCTGAGCACCTGCTTGGCTTTCAACACAGAATGCATACCGCTGAAGGTCAACTGAACATACTGCATTCTGCCAGCCAGTGGTTGTAGCTGCTGTGTGGATCACAGTCTTTGCAAGTCGGTGATTGTATCGTGATGTGTGGCTTACAACAAATTGCTGCTGACAGGTACCCTATTGGCAGAGCCGGATAGTGCAGGGCTGCAGAAAGCGAGGCAAGCCAGTGATTGTAGCCACAAACATGCTGGAGTCCATGATCACCAATCCTACCCCCACAAGAGCTGAGGTTTCAGACATTGCCATTGCGGTCAGGGAAGGCACAGATGCAGTCATGCTGTCAGGGGAGACTGCGTACGGGCAGTTCCCTTTCAAGAGTGTCAGCGTGATGGCCACTGTGGCCAAGAGGACAGAGAATGCCATGCTTACGTATCAGGCATGCTTCGCATCATGCTGCCTGTTTTGTGATGTGTTCGATTTTTCTGTGCCCACGCCAGTTCAACATTCAAGGCAAGGTTTACATGTAGATGTCATGCAGACACCATGCAAAAGCTGCACATGACAGACTGCAATACTTTCTGCCTTACAGGTGCTGTCAGGAGGACCTTGAACGAATGCCTTTGTAACAACTTGCACAAACATCACTGTTTTTGTTGGTGCGAGTTGTCACTCAAAACAGGGCATGGATGTCCTGGAACACCTTGAAGAGCAAGCAATGTCCAGCTGATATTGTAATGCCCAAGTCTGTGCTGTGCTCTCGGTAATCAGATCATTTCCAACCTGTTGCAACAACACAAACATTAATATCCTTGCTGCCACAACAGTCACAGGAAAAGCTTACCCTGCACCTAGTTAGCACATTGCAAGCCATTACGTGTTCCTGTATCCATCATTTTTAGATCATCTGACTCCTGCTTGTCTTGTGACAGGGTACGAGGCGGTTTGGTAGTGAGGAGTCAGAACCTATTGACTGGATTGTGCCTCCCAAATCGGCACAGAACAAATCTGGCAACATGACGACCCCCGGCCTGTCAGAAATGTTTGCTTACCATGCCACCACCATGGCCAACACCATCAGCACTTCACTGGTGGTCTTCTCACGAAAGGTCTGTTGCACACAGAGCTTGGATCCTGTTGAGGTCACATGCTCAGTGCTTGCTGAGCATGCTGCAGCTTGTCTGCAATACTAGCCATCAACCTATCAACTTGAGGTTGAAATGGCAACTGCTCTTTACTGATATTGGTACATGTCACAATCAGCCAGTATTCAGCACCTTGCTCTAGCAATCTGTGTCACAATTTAGGGAGTGGGAAATGTTTTCTGCAACTCGGTGCACATGGCAGGTGTTTTATACATCTTCTACATGTCTTCAACTGAGGAAGGATCCAGTCTGGCTGTGATGCTCATTGAGAGCACTGTGGCGCTGTGTCACAGCCTCATACACTGAACAAAGAGGTGGTCTTTCTGCAGGGTCAGATGCCTGCGCTCTTAAGTCATTACAGGCCAGACTCACCCATTTACGCCTTCACAGAGAACAGAGACATCCAGCGGCGACCGATGGCGCTGTACCACGGCATCACAGCCCTTTACATGCCCTTTACACCAGATGCAGACCAGACCTTTGACAAGTGAGTTCAAGTCATCATCCCATGCTGCTTGAGGCCACATATGAGCCACAAATGATGGCATTTTGATGGCAACCTTCATACATGCATACACAAGCAGATGTGCAGTGTCATAAGCACCCTGAGTTGGGAGGAACCTCAACATGTGCATGCGTGTTGTCCCGTCATCTGGTTTCTCCTGCTCAAGCTTTTTATTGACTGTATATATGTGCGACATTGGCACTATTCCCCAACAGCTGCACGTCAGCAGAGAGCACCTTGATATGAATTGGTTGCATTGCTGTGAATAGGGCAATAGAAGAGCTCAAGGCTCGAGGTATGTGAAGGGAGGGCAGCAAGTTGCCATTGTGCAGAGTGGCAGGCAACCCATCTGGAGATCTGCTTCAACCCATGCAATCCAGGTCAGTGGTGTTTGCATGCAAGGAAACTCAGAACAGTCTATGCTTTGGCAGACGTCATCAAAGCAGTCTCTGCCCTTAGAAGCACCTACTGGCTTGCAATCGTTGCATTACAGCAGCAGCAGTAGCACTCGGCATAAGGGCAGCAACAGGCTTCAGCTGTGAATATCCACATGAGTCATGCAAGCAGAAGCGTTTACCGTTGCATCATTGCCCTGCAGGTACGTCAAGTTGCTGCAGACCCTAGACCAAGCTCGGAGGATGATTAGTCATGCATACAGCAAAGCATGTGAGGCGTCAGAAGGTCTGTAAGGTGTAAAGTAGATGCTTTGAGCTTGTGCAATGCCAGACAGACTACCGGTATGTCTGATCGCAGATAGGCAATCAGCACAGTCTATGAGTAGCGTGCAGTACTAGAGTGGAGTGGCAGTTTGCTATTTGAGTGTGAGAGGTTGACTCAATCTGTATAAACAAAGTGAGCAAATAAGAAAACGTGTTTCGATTCGATTGTGAGCGTGCCAGATATAGACTGCTTCATGACAACGAATGGTTAGTTGCCTTCCTGGTTGGGCAGGAGTACTTTGTCGTCATCACTTTCTCATCACCAGAGTCTGAGATGCCGTAAAACACCATATTCCGTCATTTGCGAGCCAGTCAGTATGACATATGACATGCTTTTGATGAGTGCTCATCTGTGTCAGTGCTCAGGGTTCTGACAATGCATCAGGGTACCTGGCAAATTCTTTTTTTCTTGCTCCGAATTCGGCGTGACTGTCACTTCCCCTAGCTGCTAGGGCTAGCAGCGACCTGTGACGAGATTGGGATACTGGATACGGGATTGGGATACTGTGAATCAGGCACATTTTACCGTGCCTGAAGACGTGTGTCATTCAACCCTGCAAGTGAATTCTGCCCTAGCTCAAGAAGATTGCTGTTAGGTCAAAGCTCCATCCGTTCCTTGCACTCGTATGCCCTCCGCTGGACAACTGCCCCGTGACGCATGCCCAAATGAGCCTCGGGATACTGTAGCTGTGAAGCAAACCGCCGTCGTTCGGACACGACTAGTGCGAAGCAGCACCGTTTATGATGTCCAAAGATAATAATTTGCGACGCAGTTCGAGCAGCATCAAGCATTCGCTTCTATCGAGCTTCAAGAGGCGAACGACTACAGAAGATGATTTGGACAATAAAACAGCTGCTGAAGCAGCTATCAGAGCAGTGCACGATGCTGAGGGCACGGTTCAGCCTTTTGAGACAATCGTGGAAAACGCTTTGCATATTGAGACAGTGGCTGGAATGCAACACCACAGACGACCTCCGTCTCGAGGTCCAAGCTTGCAGAACATCTTCACCAAACCTCCATCCTTCAAGCGGGCTACATCTTTTGTGAAAAATCCTTCACTTCAGCGCAACATGTCAAAGTGAGCTTCCTCACGCCAAACTCAGTATAGGCAACATGACAGTCAAGCCTATATCCCCTGCAGTCTTGATGCTGTACACAACCTTGCAGTGTATCTGAAAGGATAGCTGCCACTACAGTACGGTGTCTTTTGCTGCAGGGTCAATCATTACCTCTCTCTGGTTGTGGCTGAGAACCCTCTGGAAGCTCATAGGGAGTACAAAAGGCAGACACAGGTCAGTACAAGCCCCAAATGTCACAGCAGATGACCATGCTGACATGATCAGAGCGTTTTAGCACAAAAGCTGATCAAATGTCTGCTTTAAAAACTGGTTTCTGATGGGGCAGATTGTTTTTATCAAATCAGCTGTCTGCAGGCAAGTATGGAGACAGGCTGATTTTGACTGTCACATGCATGCATATCTGCATTCAAAGCTGCATAATAACAATAGTAATTGAAAGGCATGCCAGCTGATTGTTGGCCAGGTACCTACTAGGCGTGCCTAAATCCTAGTTCTATGAGCCGATATGTTTAGACACTAATTGCACCCTAGGGGCAAATCTGCATACGTAGATGCACCTCTAAGTGACTCATATCACTGGTCCAGCTCCTGAAAACTGTACTTAGCTTTTATTACTAGGCATAGCAATCATCTTGCGTGTTTTGCCTGCCATGCATAGGCCCCATCAACTTGCCCATACGTTCATGCAATTATCTTGGTCAGTAGCACAGCCTTAGGGTTGTGGCTCAAGCCGACTGCTGAAGACGCCTTTCACCAGAAATCCCCCTGAGCCTGAAATCTGTCAGCTTCTGCCAGGTTGCAATGTCTTGTTGTATGTACAGGAGGATCTGCAAGCTGGATCTGCTCTGTCTCCCATCCACAGTGAAGGGGATATGGAAGAAGGTACACAACTCCCCTCAACCTTGCAGTCTACCCAATCTGCTGTGCCTGTTTGCCCA
>JAYKYS010000218.1:0-54686 GCA_036924285.1 Asterella californica | reverse complement strand
CGTCATATACAGCCTGTATGCTGCTTCCAGCATTGTGACTTGACTGCTTGTGCTCTTGGTTGCGTGTCTGTACAGCTTTGCCTTGTGTATAGCTTTGCGGTCAATGGTGTGTAGCACCCATGTCTTGCATTGAGCCTGTTCAACACAGCCCTTTCCGCTTATCAATAAACTATGTGGGACCTTGTAGGTGGAAGCAGTGGCAGCGTAAATGCAGTGATGACAGTGAGACAGCAAACTGGTTGAATACCAACACCAAGCCTTGCCCTAAATGCCAAAACCAGGTGGAAAAGAATGGCGGCTGCAATCTGGTGGTATGCAGATGTGGCCAGGTACCTGACACCCCGCCCCCTCCCCAACCCCCTCTTCCCCTTTGCTGTGCACGCTGTGTGTTACTGCAGTTGCAATTACTGCACTAGATATGCTGGTTGAGATCACACGAAGCAGTGACAAGGTGTAATGCTTTGTAATCATGACATGAGCTTTGTTCCTAGCTAACAGCAGATGTGCTGCTCACAGCTGCAACACACTCTTATGCTCAGTGCTCAGTGCTCACCTCACACATCATCTCCTGCCCATGACCCTGTCTTTGTCTGCCTGAGCATGCCCAGCAAACACTTCAGTGCATTGCAGGCGTTCTGCTGGCTTTGTGGTGCATCTACGGGCCGCTCCCACACCTGGGAGACCATCTCTGGACACAGCTGTGGCAGGTACAAAGAAGATGTGGACAAGAAGATAAATGAAGCCCAGAGGTGAAAAGAGGGACCCGCCAAGCGGTGTAGCTTGAGCTCTCGCTTGTCAAAATGATATCAGAGGTCATAAGTTGACCATCTGCAGCTTGAAGCATGGTGTATTTGGCAACAGCTGTTGTGACTTACACGCTTCATCATGTGGTATTGCACATCTGCATTGCTTACAGAGGCAAATAGCTCTTGCTTTCCAGGTATAGTTTTGCCTGCCTGGCTCACATGGCTTCCCATGAGTTCTGCTGCGGCTGCTTGCCTGCTGTTTCATCTCAGACTATACAACAGTAGTTGAGCAGCTGCTGTAAAAACCCATTGCCAGCCACCTCAGGCAAGCAGGCAGACCTAGGCCTGCAATGCACGATCACTATGCCTGTACAAGCCATGCAGACATGCAGCACCAAGTGATATAGCATGCCCATCTGGTTGCTGTCAGCTTGCACACCTCAATGTGTTCACAATTCAGACTGCTCTCTGCCAAGTGCTGCTCTTAGCTCCCCAGACAGGTTGTTACACATGCCATGCGCACAGGAACCTGCAGCGGTACATTCACTACAACTCTCGCTGGGAGGCGCATGTAGCTAGCCAGAAGCTTGAGGCCAAGCAGGTGGCAGAAATCAGGGAAAAGATTGCTGAGCTCGAAGACAACGGCACTGAGCTGAAGGACTACACCTGGCTGTCTCAGGTGCCTGCAGCTTGCACACCTTCTACAATTGCATGCATTTGTGCACCATGCTCTGTGCCAAAACACAGCAAGTAGCAGCCTGCCTACAAGGAGCACTGCCGTATATTGCCTTATCGAAATGCATTCACTGTCCGAAACAAGTCATATGCCTTTTCTTGATGACATGTGTTTGTGCTGTACTTAGTGTGTGTGGGTGTCACCATGGGTGTCACTATGGCCATCATGCAGTCCAATGTACACAGCATGCGCCTCAGTGCTGACTGATCAGCGTACATGATTGACTTCACTATGCGCCTGCCAAGCAGCATATCTGTTATCATTCAAAGGGTGATGGGCAAGAATCTTAAACTGGCTTATGTGCATGCAGGCGCTGCAACAGCTTTTCTGTGCCCGCCGTATCTTAGGCAACTCCTACGTGTCAGCCTTTTATTTTTTTGGCAATGACATGTTTTCGGACGAGATCTCAACAGAGCAGAATGACATCAATCAGAGCCTGTTTGAGGACCAGCAGGCATGCCTTGAGACTGAGGTGATTCCAAGGATGTGCATGCCTTGCTGACTTCTGAAGTTGTCATGCAACGTAGCCTCGCCGTACAAATTCTGTCCAAACTTTATGCAAGTCAAACTCTGCTTGAGACCATCGGATCACACCAGTGCAGGAGGACAGATATGCTGTGTTCACTATGATGGCAAACCCAGCTCATGCGTACCTTCTGCACTGCATGGTGGTTGCCCTCCAGCTTCTATTGTCTTTGCCTTAGGCTGATTTCCAAAGGATCCTATGTATCTGCAGGTTGAGCGACTCTCCAAACTCATTGAGACCCCTGTGAGCGACATGGTCGACAGCAAGCGCTTTGAGGTCATCAACAGCACAGCCAATGTGGACAAGCGTCTTGTCAAGCTGTTTGAGCTGATAGAGAACGACTTCCTTGCCAAGATCATGCACTCCACGCAGAGCATTGCTCCCTACAAGGCAAGTAGGTTCGTGATTGCTGTGCTGGTGCTCTGATGCAATAGGGCGCAGCGCTTTTCACTGACCTGTGAAGCGTGGCATGCTGCCTGCAAGGAATGACACTACATGCCTGTCGTTGTGCGCGACTCTTCCAACAGACACTTGAAAATCACTCAGACACTGCTTGATGGTTTTAAAGCCTGCTTGCACAGAAGTCACAGTGTCACAGCCATAGCAACGCTTGCCCAATCATTGATGCTTGCTTGTGCTGCATTCTGGTTCCCCAGCCCTGCAAATGAATATACCTTGAAAATTTGCGATGACTCACTTTGGCAATGCAGCGTGACAGCAAGGTGGCAGGGACCTAAACTGCGGTTTTTGCTGAATGCTGCAAAATGCCAACCATGGTCAGGCTTGTCTTCTTGTATGCACCTGTCAGTGAGGTGTACTGACGGGCAGTGATGTCTTGAGTATTGCAGGGTGAGAGCACCCTACATAGCTCAACACCTCAGGAGAACAGCGCATACACAGCTGTTGCAGCCAGCTCTTCTGAGGACAGTGATACCCCGCATGACCCTTCCCGCCCTTCAAGCCATGGGCATACAGCTGAAGGTACATAGCTCAGCCTGACAGCAGGCACCTCTTTGTTGCTGATAGCACGGCGTTTTGCTGATAACGCACATTGTGTGTCTGCACACATTGTGTTGATAGCAGTGCTCTGCAGCACACCTCTCTTGTGTGACTATGGTGGTGCTGAGTGCTGTCTGCTGCGTACGACTTGACAGCTGAGCTTGACAGTTTGCATGTAGGCCAACGTCACGCTCCCCCCTCTGCTGCTGAGCGGCTGATAGGTAGCGAAAAGCGAGCCCGCCGCCTGTGATGCTGTCAGCATTGGGAGCTGTCTGGGGTGCCTGGTGGCTGGAACACATGAGTGAATTTGTGTTATGTTTCCTGCTTGTTGCATTTGCAAATGATTCCTAAGGCTTATGTAATGCCAGCTTCTGCACGCTCAAATTACAAGGAATGGATCCTGCGTACTGACACGCAGACTTGCATCACATGTATTTAATATGATGGGGTGACCATGTGACCATAAGCTCTGCACATATAGTGCAGGCCCCCTTCAGTCACTGCTATGCCTGTACCTTGTCCTTGCTATGCAAAATTGACAGCCAAGCCAGTCTAAATGGCTGCGAAAAAGATTAGGTGAAGCTGTATGACCAACACAGACTGCACCCTCGTTCAAACAAGATTGCAGGCTGACCGTGTAATCATGTCAGTCTGCAGGCTAGATCGAAGTCCACAATTACCGTTATCCACCAAATTCCAATTTTGTTTTGTAAATTTACTTACCTGTGTACACATGCGTAAAGATCAATGAATGTCATATGCATCCATGGTTCCAGGCAACTTACCAAGCCAGCTTGAGACCACTAGCCAAACTCACCCTGATAATCACAGATCTGCACAATAACCACTTCACTGATAGTTGTTTTCTTCCATGGTTCCAGCTTGAAACATGTTACCAAGCCAGCTTGAAATTTTGTCTATGGGCTAAACTTAAATGAAACTCACTATCACACGACGGTTATCCCAAATCTGATGAGTAACAGATGTCTGTGACTAATTTCGAAACTTGCCTGATCAGGCTCGTCGTGAATGATGCGGCAGCATGAAACCAAAGCAACATGTTGTGAGCAGCGACATACTGACATTACGGGTTCGTGCACATCCTGGCGTGCAACTCGCTTGACGACACGAGCTGCATGTGCGCTAGTTGAAATGATGAGTATGAGCTCGTTGCAAAGCGGGACCTCTTCCGGGTTCGGTAACTTGTCTGCATCAGCACTGTCCCTTGTGAGTCCCACGTCACTTCTCTTGCTCAATGCATGCTGGTCGAGCAGATGCAGCTCGTGACTGTTTTGTACCGATGTGTCTCAATGCGCAAAGCTTGCTTGACCTAGCTAGCTAACGATCCCGGTTTTGAGCTTGACAGCTGTGAGAGGGGATCCCAGAAAGCCTCTTATTGTTACGCAGGCTATATCACTCAGCATACCTTTCCTGAGCACGGTGATTAAAACGCATGTAGCAGGGGCCAGCGACCTGCAAACCAGGGGGTGGGTACTATAAACTGTTTGTGCGGTTTTTTATGTTTCCTCTCTCTGCTTAGTCACAACCCTTCACCTCAGTACTGTAATGCATGAGTTTGTGCTTGGAACTCAGGTCGGTTTCCGGCAGAAGGGCACGACTATATCGCAGGCGTCGTTTCAAGCCAAAAAAGAACGTCTTTAGTGGGACATGGTCTGCTTTGTACTTGATCATGGGCTTTGCGTCTTGGTTGGTGTGGAGGCAAGGAGGCTTGAGGGTGCAGGCAGTGCCATTGTGTCTCTATTTGTTGCAGCTGGCTGTCAACCTTTGGGCTTGGCCCCCCATCTTTGTTGGTGGCCAGAGAAGACGCTACGCATTTGCAGACTCTGCAGGTATTTCACACTCCAATCTCCCCATTGTACTTAGTCCTCTGACTCCCACCTGACTCCCGCTGGCATCAGCATGCTTCCATATCAGCCCAAGCTGTTCGCAATGAGGACACTCCTTCAAAAATAAGTACTGATGTCTGCCTGACTGTGCATCTGTTTCTGCAGCCTTGCTTGGAGTTTCGCTGATGACGATGGGCAAGTTTTACGCTGCAAGCCCTGCAGCAGGCTTCCTCATGCTGCCCTACCTTGGCTGGACCTGCTTTGCCACCACCCTCATCAACTGCAGCTTGTGGGACAGCAACCCGGCAGTGGTGCAATCTGCCCACAAGGTTGCGCAAGTCAGGCCTCAAGGGCCGCAGGAAATGCCCCAAGCAAGGTCACTGCACAAACGCAACATCACATGTCCTGCAGACCTTGGCAAGATCGATTCCAGCAATGCTGCAAACCTGCCAGGCAGCATCCAGTACAGCAACCGGCCAATTCTAGGGCGCACATCATCGAGCGAGGACTTCTCAACACAGGAATGGAACGGGCCGCTAGCACAGAACACGCAGCAACCGCAGTTGCATGCCAGACAGCTGCAGCCACAGCAGCAGCCATGGGATGGCAGAGCAGACTACCAGCCTGCCATGCACACTCCATTTGCTGCAGCCAACCTGCTCAGGCGCAGCGTGACACAGTCAGACAGGCGAGCAACCCGCCGAACCACTGATGACCACCTCAGCACCAACAGATTCGTGACCCACACTGATTCTGGGCATCTCATCATCCCGGAGTGGAGCGGTGACAAGCCTGAGCGTAGGAACTCTGGTCTAGGAGGCTCGGGCCTGTTTTCCAGGGTGAGTCTCTCCCTCTGTACATGCATCAGCTGGCAGCATGACATGCAAGCCATGTGAGCACAGCTGGCATGGTGCTGCCTGTTGCATACACTAGCTGTCGTGTGTAAAGCGCGGCATGCAACAGTGCATTGGACCATAAAGACTCCTCTCAGAGTATCCTGGTTGTGTGCCCATGGCTTGCAGAGCATGTTTTGGCAAACAACTCCACTACAGTGCAGGTCATGCAAAGCCATCCAGTGGTAGAGCAAGACTGCTTGTATGCTGCTGGCAGGATGGCATTCCAGCCTTCACAGTGTCTAGGACAATTCTGTCATACCATGTGGTTTTTGCAATGTGTCTGAGGAGGAGGAGGAGAATGTCTGTACAAAGCCCTCGAGTGCAGATGGTGTGCACATATGCTGTGAACCGTAGTGGACAAGAGGAGTTATACTTACGCGGACAGCAAATGCCGCTCAACAAACCGTCTGCCCCCCTCCCACCCACCCTCCCTGCATACAAAAGCGTGATCCAAACCCTGCGCAGTTCTTCAAGCCAGCAGCAGCACAAAGCCACCTGCCAAACACTTTCACCCTTGGCCCCTTCAGCTAAGCGGTCTGAGTCCCCTCATGTGTACTACCTGGGTGTAAACTTCCACTTCATCAGGCAGTGAGGATACAGATGTGCCAGTGCATTGGCAACATGAGATTGCATGTGTGCAGATGTCAGTCAACCTGCAAGCGGCTGCAGAGGCCCTCACAGACTCAGCTCCCGGCTTGCCTTCACCCTTTGAGAGATTTAGCAAGTCCGTGAACCAGTTTGTGAGAGGGGCCAGTGGTGATCAGGATGGCCTTCAGGCTCCCAGTGTACCTGAAGAAGAGGAGCTGGACATGTCCATCAGAAGCGACAGCATTGACACCAGCTACTTTGCGGATCCTGGGTCCAACGGCATCAAGCTGAGGGGCTCATCATATCTGCAGGATAAGAAGAAGGTCAGTGTCAGACATGTTCATATGTCATGTCAAGCAAATGAGCTTTACTGCGGGTCAAATGCGAGGCGTAGGCAGGAAGCTTTGTAGTCCAGTAAGTTGTGCTACAGACACAGCGTTTGTCTCTGGACATGGCACTGATTGCTTGTTTGCATGTGCACAGTATCTTGTGAGAATCGCACAACAGAGACGAACAAGGCAGGTCAGTCGAGCTGCAAAGTTAGTGTTGGTTGGTATGCAACAATTGTTCAGTACCTTGTCTGCACGAAGCGGTAGTCTGTCCACAACTGCACAGCTCTCAATTCTGCACGCAGCTCACACTTCAACCGATGCTTGAACATCTTTGCACATCATAATGTCACTGCATGAAGCTTGCCGACAAACACTGACGTTGCAGCTCAGTCAAGATGCTAAGCTTCTGTGGCTGTGTTGGTTTGCAAGCTCCAGACAGTATTTTAGGGTCATGAGGCAAACGGGCTCAATTTTGGTCGACATCCTGTTTGATCTTTGTTGCGCTGTCTGCTGCTCATCTATTGTCACTGAGACTGTTTGTAGACCTGTCGATGTCTCTGCATTCAGTGCTGGAAGTTGAGCTTGTTCAACAGGCATACAACTAGGTTTCAACCCAAGATCGATAAACAGGCATATAACTATGTTCCAACCAAGCCTGCATGCAATCCTGTGCAGGGCACCCAAGCAACCACACTTATTTGCGTATTGAAACCCTGAGTATGCCAGCTTACCCTTTGGCCTTGGCATGGGTGCTTATAAGGACATGTGTACATGTTTAATTGAGAGAACATTGCTGAACAGCTGGAGGTCATTGTGCCCCACTGTTGTGCTCTCAATGCTCAAGTTGGGCATCAAGCTGCAGCAATTGCAAGTGGTAACCCACACATGTGTGCGGTGGTTTGTACTTTCCAACGCTTGATGCTGGGCATCAAAGCTGCAGCGCTTGCATGTTCAAACCCATGCAATGTGTGCAGTTATGTGCAGACACAGACTGGCCAGGGGGGTCGGGGCCAGGGGGTTGCACAGCAGTTTGTGCGATGCCGTCTGGGCCTGTGTAATGCATGCATTGGTCTGCAGGTAGAAACTGGGGAGCCCATCTGCTGGCTGAGCAGCGCTAATCTCATGGAGGTTGCGCCCACCTTCCACATTGCCCGCTTCCTGCCCTCCATCCTGAACAGCAAAGCGCCCTTCACCTTTGCCCTCCAGGTCTGTCAGCCTTTGCTGCCCTCGCTCATGCTTTTGCCCTTGTTTGCTCAAGGATGAATGGCAAGGCTGCTGCAGTGTACTTGGGAATTGTAATGCAAGGAATGCGTGCAGAATTATGTGGAAATAAGTGACAAGCCCAAATTGGCTGTCCTGACCTGCCTTGCCTCTTTGCCACCAGTCTGTTGTAAGATCTATTCCTGATATGCACGCCTGTCGCTTTTGCTGCTGTCAGTTCTAACCCGGGCGTCACCAAGCCACTGACTGTGCACTGTCCTGGGGGAAGAAGAAGAACTTTACAAGCTTTAGGGGTGGACTTGATCACCAACATCATTAGTAATTCTGAATGTCGCTGGCATGGGGTCATGCACCAAACAATGACTGAAATTTGGCAAGGGCAGCTGTTTGCTGGGTCATTCAGAAGTTTCCAACTGTATCTGGCATGGGTTTGATATTGATCAACCAGACAGCAATCCAGCAAGTGTAATTTGGCTTGTGGATCTGTAACACAGGTGATGCAGTAACTGCGCCACCCATTCAAACTCGTTCTCCCTCCTCCTGCAATGCTGTCTGTACACTGCAATCCATTCTGTTTAGGGAGCTCAACGAGCCCAAAGAAGCGTGCCAGCAAAGATGGGCTACTGCAAACAAAATTGACATGACAGTGGTTGCTGATGTGAGCATGTTGAGTGCTGTGTGCTGCAGATCATGGTGCCAGGCAGAACTAATGTGTCTCTCACGCTGTCGTGGTCAACCGACTATGACCCCATAGCGGCAGCACAGCAGCCCGGTGCAGCCAAGCAGGGTCCCAAAGGCGATGCTGACTCAGAGGTGATGCTTCTTGTGCCAAGGAAAGCTGGGTTTCACCACCAGCTACAACAGCAATACCTTTAGTAACGTTGACAACAGTGCAGTGAAGGCAATAATGATCATAACCACAATGGCACATGAATTGCATCAGTATTTACAGGATTGCCAGCTGTGGCCAGCTTTTGCTAGGAGCAACACTGTTTTTCCAAGCATGTCACAGACAAGGTCAGCTTCATTATGTACTGCTATCATACCTGGTTGTCATACCAGATGGTTTCCAGTTTTGTTGCGCTCAGCAATGTTTGCTGCCATGAAGCAAGGCAACAAACAAAGACAGTATCTGACAAGACATGCATTGCCGTAGCCAGCACCAGACGTGTACAAATTGCTCTCAATCAGCTGACATGCGTGTTCTGTCAAATTCCGAAATGATGTTGTGCATCCGCCACTGTGCTGCAGCAGACTGGTACCATGTTGAGCGTCTGCATGACATGCCTGCCTGCCCTGCTGTTTCCAAAGCCTCAGTGCAACTAATTCACTTCACTGTCAACAAGGTTCAGCAACCAGAGTTGCATTTGCAACCCTTACCCCCTGCTCACCCACATTTCCTCATGTTTGCGTCAGAAATCATCGAAACCCGACTTCTGTGGTGTTGTCCCAAACAGAATCTTCAAGCACCTGCTTACATGATACCTTCTGGCTGCTTTGGGCGCCTCTTGAGCTTGTCTATGCAGATATGCCTCTCAGCTTCATTACTTCTTGTCTCTTGTTAACTTTTTCCTCGGCACTGCAGGTCTGCACGGCCACAGGCTTCTGCCCTGCATACACCTACCTCACCATGAACTGGATAGCATACACCTGCATGTCAGCATCACTGTTGTGTCGCAGGCTTTCGCAGCCTTTGACAGATGCATAGCGCGCTTCATGGAGGGCAACAGCGAGGCAGATGACAAGCGGCGGCACAACACCTTCAAGCTGATTCCCAAGGTGACCAAGGGTAGCTGGGTGATCAGGAATGCCGTGGGCAGCACACCAGTGCTGCTGGGCAAGAAGCTCACCACCAAATACTTCAGGTCAGGCACTGCACTTCACTGCACACATGCATTCACAGGTGTGAACCTGTCTCTTTGCATTAGCATTTTGATGCAGTCCAGCACAGTGCGTACACGGTGAGTCTTGTTGGGTTGCTGCATTTGGATGCTGTGCTGAGACCATATAGCCTGAGATGGTCACCACCGCACCCTTCAGGTGGATTGCTGCCAACAAGCTCGCATCCCAGCATTGTGCTCCGTCAGGCTGCAGCTGCTATGGCAGCTTCTGACAGTGCTTGAGGCTCCCTCCATGGCTGCAGCCAAATTCCAATGCAACCATGCTGACTGTGAAGAAGCCTGTTTAGCTGCTGGCTTGGCCACGCCTGCTGCTGACTTGAACAAAGCTTGTCGCTGGCAAGGACTGAGCTGACTGTCATGATTGCAGCCATTTCCTACATCAATAATACAATACTTGTGATAGCACTGGTAGTAGTGCATTCCAGAACGATAGCAAGCTGGCAGCTGGTAACACCTGTATAGGACCATTCAAGCTGGTCCAGTGTGGAGATACAGTAAAGACTTATGAGTGCGCCATGCCATCAAGAAATTGCTTCCTATAGTGCTTGTAGTGCATACGTTCATGCTGTGTATGTACTGGTGTAAGTGCTTGACAGCTCGCTTTTGCCATCGTGCACACGCCTTTCCCTTTCTGCTTTCTTGACATCATGGCACCTGAGACATGCGTTCTTTGATGATAGGGGCCCCAACTACTTTGAGGTTGACATTGACGTGGGCAGCTCCAAGTCGGCAGCCTCTGTCGTGGGGCTGGTGCAGGGAGCCCTGAAGGGCTTGGTCATAGACATGGCCATCACCATGGAGGGCCACACAAAGGTGACTGATAGGTGCATGTGCTTACAAACAGTGGGGTGGCTTGGTCCTGTCCTTTCTGGTACTGCATGCATGAGCTGTCATGTTTGGTCCTTATGCTGAGACAGTGCCAAGCACTATGCAGGCATTGCGCAAGCCAATAGTCTGTATGTGGTGCAATGGACCAACTGCTGTGTCTGCATCACCATTAAATGATAATTCTTGTGCAAGTAAATAGTGACTCATATTGAGCACCAGATGTGCATGTGTGTTTGCCGCAGGCATTATGCATGAAGTGTTTCGCTTATACAGCGAGAGGTTTTGTTTGCGAGTTTGTGAGTTTTTGCCAAAACGTCCCAGATCTAGTTCTGGTTGGCCTGACACCTGTTGGCGTACAAGCAGATTTTTGCATTTTGCAACCCTTCATATATTGTGTCAGTACTGAACAATGCTTCATGCTGTTACACAGGATGAGCTTCCTGAAGCGTTGCTTGGAGCTGTAAGACTGCAGAATCTGGATCTCAGCAGTGCAGCTGTGCTGGACCTTGAGACTGGTCACGTAACTAGGAAAAGTTGAGTTCATGCACAGAATGTGGGACAGCGTGCCAAATGCTGCCGCACGTTGCCAACTCTTTTTGCTTCCTTTGGTCTGCACCAAGCTATCCTGCATGCGTTAAGACAGTTTGCAGTCAGTAGGGGAAAATTGAATAGATTGATGGACATTTTCATGGGTGAACATGCGTCATTCAAGAGCTGCAACTTGTGCCTTGGCTGATCGTCCAATGGCAGGTGTAATAGCCACATCAGGACCTGGCACTTGTGTCCTGTGTGCCTCTACAACTGCACCCGCTGCAGTACTATACAGTTCTGGCATGCTCTGTGCCTCTGCAGCTGCAGATGACAATCAATTGTTGAGACTGCATGTGAGGAAAGCTTGGCAGCTGGATTGAGCAGCAATGGGTAGAGCAGCCTTGGCCAGTAAAGGTAGGGATGGGGGGAGGCAGGGGGGGGGGGGAGAGGCGGTCTTTGGGTTTGCGGCAGGGGGAAGGTGGGGCCATACCATGTATGCGGGGCCATACTGTAGCCTTATTCTGTAGGAGGGGAGGGGGGGTTTTGGTCCGTGGGATGTGCATGGCAAATATGGGTCCTGAAAAGTGTATGATGAGCAGGGACCCCAGCTTGTCCAATTGGGGTAGTGGACCCTCCACTGGAGTTGGGGGATGGATGAGGGAAGGCCGGGGGGGGGGGGGGGGGGGGCATTTAGGGGGATACAGGAAGATAGTGCAGCCTTGAACAAGAGTGTGATTGTATGGAAGCAGGCCTTGAACCATCCAATGTACATATCACACATATTGACACCATCAAGGTATGCTGCATCTGTGCTTTATACAGCTTGCCAAGGAAGGTCCCTATGAAGTACCCAAGGTAGCACCCACAATCACAGCAGTAGCTGCAATATATATATATAATATAAGTTGTGAAGTCACCTGAAGGGTGTTGAGCTGTGGTTGGGCACAATGTGCTGAGCAGGGCATAATGGTCATGTGGTAGGGCACAATGGCTATGCAGGACCAGGTAAAACCTGAATCTGAAGCTGGTGGGGTTTGGGGGGAAAGGCGAGGGGTGGGGGTCAGGCAAAGAGGGCATCTATAGGGAGTGGCTAACACAGATACTGACATGATGCGCTGGGAAATGCTGCATTTACCACTCAATCCCCAGATTAGGCAGGTCACACATTCTGTGGGAGCCTGCTATATTTGAGAGTCCGAGCTTTGATGTCAGTCCTAAGAGGCCGACAACACCAAGCAGCAGATACTTAGTGACAGGCGTGTGTTGATTTTGTTGAGTTTGTGCTCCTTGATTGGTGCAGTGCACAGGTCATTGGGGAACTTTGAGTGCCAGATGTCTCAAACTGTGGGTAAAATGTCACGAAAAGCGAGATTTGTAGCTTTCCCGAGCCACTCCCATGTTGCTTTTTGTTCATTGTAGCTGAGTTCCCAAGTGCAGCCTCTGTTGGAAAGCCCTGCGCACACCCCATCAAGCATGCGCCAGCGCATCTCATTTGCAGGCACCCTATCAGAAGCGGGAGATGGATGACAGCAGCAAGAAGGTGGATCAGCTCCTCCGGGGCTAAATATCAGGTACATGTATGCCCTGATAAGGTCCTGTGGAAGTCTGCGTAACCGGCAGAATCGGCGCTCTGACATTGGACCCAAGCATTTTTCCTTTGCCTTATAGCAATGCCAAGCAGTGCCCTGAAAGCGTGTCCTATAAGAATGCTTTGAGTTGCTGTGGTGGCATTTGCTGGTGTCATCGCAAAAGGTGCTCAAGTACCATTGCAGCAGCATGCTGTGTGGGGATTGGCTGGATCAAATTGGATGTAGAGGGCATGGCTCCTCAATTAGAAGCTGGAGCGTGAGTATCCTTGTGCTGTGGTTTGCAGGGAAGTGCTTGAAGGACTGGTGCAGAAGTTGCTGCAGCTGAAGCAGACCTGACCAAGGCGCCTTCAATCAAGCCAGCAGCATCCAGGTGACCTATTGATGATGTGTATAAAGTATCCTCTTTACCCAGGCGGTTGCATGATGCCTCAAGGTAGCTGAAGTGTATGATGGTCTTGCTTTGACAGTTTGTGGTACACCAGCAAACACCCAGGCGCATGAGCAGTGCGTGGTGTTGTGTAGGTGAAGATCAACTTGACAACAAGTGGCTGGGATGGGTGCAGCATGTGGCTGACTGCCATGAAAGCTTGATCAAAGCTCGCCGGATGCTTGTACAGAGATCTCCATGCATAATGGAGAAGCTTGTGCTGGAGGTGCAGCTTGTCAGCTGATGCGCATTTGTTGTCTTGCTTCTTGCCACCATACGGCCTTGATCTGGTTGCAGGTTGCGCATGATTACCGGCTGTTGTACATGAACAGCTCCCGGAGCCGAAACAGCTGTCTGCCTATTACTGCTCTGTAACATACATGAGTGTTGTGACAGCCTGGGCCTGTCAGCTTGACTGGAAACTCAAAGTGCGCTCTTTCACCCTTGATGCAGCGGTGATGTGGTGCAGGCTTGATGATGCCCTGTGAGTAGCCGCCGATATTCTGATGCCACCGTCTGCACTATGACATCTTGGTGTCGATTCGGAAGAAGCGAAGTGAAGCCCGTTGTCAGGTGACAACTACTCTCACAGCCTGTCGATACTCGTGTACCCGACCGACATTCCTCATGCCATGCGCATATTGCGAGGTCTCTAGCTAGGATTCCGGATGTTTTCCTGAAGATCTCCTGATGGCAGCAGTGCTGTTTGCAGTATTGATCACAGCCTGGTTGCCCTTATCGCTGCAGCAAGTTGCGATAGCGACCCTCAACTTGAGTGGAGTGTGTCATGTCAGCCAAGAAGATCTGCGCGTACTGCCCTCCTCTGGGTTCACACGTCCTATCACGCAGCCATTCACTAACACCACCTTTGCCGGTTCTCAAGAGCCTGTGCCGCTTGCGGCAAATCTGACCGGCTGCCTCTTTCAGTCGTACGACCCTGCGTTTGACGCACTCCTCGACAGCGCTGACAGGGAAATCTACCAAGTCGGACCTACTCGCTCGGAGCCCTGGGCGGTGGAAAGTCCTGCCTATCTCCCAGGTACTGTTGCGCCTGATGTTTGCCCCAAATGTTGTTAGGCTCATTGGATACTCGTAGTTAGCGAACTGTAGTCTTTCTGAGCAACCCATATGAGATTTTGCCTGCTAGCTGCAGCTGATGAGTGCTGGTTGCTAGTCACCCACAACTTCCCATGCGCCTGCTAAGTAATACTGAACACTGAAGTAGCCTATGGATGCAGAGACTGACGAGATTATCTTCTCCTCCTTCTTCATCCAAACCCCGGTCAATGTCTCTCGGCTCAGCTTGAGAACAGGCAAGGTAACTGATGTGAAGGTGAACCCACCAATAGGCAATATGGGTGGTGCCACCACCTACAATGGTCAGGTAACTTGCTTTTGCCACTTTGTAATAACTTTGCTACACTCATCATGATGATCACTCAGAGCCTCCCAGGCTTGTTTATCACAACAGAACCATTACAGTACCCATATTCAGGCAACCTCGCCTGTTACCATAGTTACATTGGATGCAACAAGCTCATGATCATGGTGACTGGCTTGAACAGGTTGCATTTTGCTCCGCGGGTGATGCATTTGATGATGCAAACCCGCCTGGAGTCTTCCAAGTAGACCCCTACACCGGAGACAGCACCATTCTGGTGAACAACTTCTTTGGGATTAGGTTCAATGGCTTCGATGACATACATGCCTTGTCAGATGGGTATGTGATCATTGATGTATCTTCTCAGAGTCCAGTCTTTTGGCTTAAGTGCGAGCTGCAGCTAATGTACCATGTCCATATGCTCTAGTCCTATTGGACTCACAACATGTGCCACTGTGCAGGTCCTTGATCATGAGCGACACCAACTACACTGCAGTCATGAAAGGCATTCCTCCATTCAAAAACGCAGCCGTGTTGCCAAACGATGTCTGGATTTTACCGCCCAAGGGTCCTCCAAGAGTTCTTGTGGCTGATTCACCTAATTGCCCAAATGGCATTGCTACTAGTCCTGATGAGAAGACATTATACGTTAGTGTGTTGCCATTGATGGCAGATGACCCATTTGCAGCAGCTTCTGTGAATGTCATCTATGCCTATGACCTAGTCAACATCAGCGGAGGCGTCTTTGCTCAGAGTCAACGCGTGTTTGCCAAGGCCGATCATGGTTATTTTGATGGATTTTCAGTTGATGGCCAGGGCAACGTTTTTGCATCAATGGCTGATGGTGTGGCTGTCTTCAATCCAGCAGGAGTTCTGATTGGGAAGATCATCATTCCTGCTGCATATCCCATATCCAACCTCCCGACCAACAGTATTGGCTTTGCAGGCAATCGGTTGATCATGATGCACAATTTGAATGTGTTCATGATTACCTTAAATACTACCTCAATACCCAGAAGCAATGGTGGTTGAGACTCTAAACTTGACATCAGAGTTTTGATGAGCAGTACATGTGTCAAACTTGCTTGTGTGGAATGAGAGAAGCGCGATTGCAAGCCTTGGGGTTGAAATAGTCATGTGACACACTGTTTGTGCAAATTTTGATCATGCCACAAGCACTATGTATGTGCAGGATGATGAGTGGATGTGTTCTGTCACAATAAAAGTTCACATATGTACACAACGATCCATGATCAGCAGTTATTTATAGCCAAAATTGGTGTGCAATAACACCAATGTCTGTTGCAGCAATTTGTGTAAATTGAACATGTTGGGGCAAGCTTAAGATGCAGAGCTTTGTTGTCAACCAATACGACCCTGCAAAAGAGTCTGACCAGTGAGCTTGATGTACTTGAGGTGTTTTAGCAAGGCTTCTTGCTTGTGACAGATGCCATGACAGCATATTGACAGCTTCACATGCACAACTGTTATACAAAACATTTCTGTGGGCAATATTCTCAGTACTGCGCCTACCAAAGTTTGCATGTCTGATCAGCTCTCAAGCTGTGTTGCAAGCAGGTTTGAACAGGTCAAATTTGTGCAGTGTCCGGTTGCATGACCCCCAAGCAAGGCAGCCTCTGGTGCATCATGGAGTTGCATGTAGCTTTGCTGCTATTGCAGTGCAGTGCAACACAATCTGCTCTGCAAAGCAACAGAAATCTTTTCTGTTCTGAGCAATGTGTTGCCTCTAAATGCTGCAATACATGCATTTGTCTAAACAACCAGACTGACTGTTGAACATCAGCTGTAGACTGAGTGCTGTCGAGGGTTCATGCTGATCACAATACTTTGTTGAATCGTGACATCAACGCATATGGTACTGGAGGCGGCAAACTAGGCTAAAAACGCAACAGTAAGGTTACACTGTACGCTTTGATAGCGCTGAGAACCGTGCACATCAGTGAGGTCAAGGACCCAGGCTGTGTGAACCGGCGCCTGTCACAGAGCATGCGTAAACGCAGCCCTGTGTAAAGCCTCGCGATACAGATGTAGATAGAACAGTCTTGCTGCACAAGCGCACCCACTGAGTGGGCTTCAGAGCCTCACGAGGTCTGGTGCTGGAACCTTACACAAGCAATCACAGCAAACTTCGCTCATCTATAAGGACTGCTATTACGTCCTGTGTTGGTCTCAGAAGAACAGGTGCATGAAGCTTTGCACTGCAAGGTAGAAATGCTGCTCACTGAGCTTGCACCACCTTTGATCCGGGCTATGCATTACCATTAGTAGGGCAGGCTGCCAATGAGCCTAGCATGCATCAGCTAGTCTGCAAACTGCTTAGGGGCAAACTGGCAAAGTGGGTTCGATGGCCATGTGCAAGTCAGGTCAGCTTCCCTGCTACACCACAGCCTGGCTTACTATATGCCCTGAGCAAGCCGCACAACAGCCAGTTGTTCAACATTGCAGAAGGAGCATGCATAATGCGGCAACAAGCATTACTGCAGTCACGTCACCACTCCCTTTTGATGCACAAGTTGCATTTTGGTGCAGATCCATCTGTATGCAAAGCTGCTGCGGTCACTCTGACACATAATTTCACACCCAGCAGTCCATTTATAATGGCAATTGAATGCAGCAGGGCCACCTGCAGGGAAGAGGGTTCAAAGAGCGTCTCGCAAGCTGACTTGCTGAAGTGGCACTGCTCATGCCAAATAAGCTTATTGCTCCTGTGCCATGCTTCCCGCACCAAGGCTTTCAACCAGATGGCAATGTTGGGGCAGCATGTTACATAGGTATGCTGCCAAGCTGCACATAACATTTGCAATCAGCGTGTTGTCAAGCTATGCATATCAGTCATCAAATGAAGAAGGAAGGACAGCTGCATGGTTTAGGTTTGCTGTTGTCTATTCACCTCAGAGACATGGCCCTATGCATCTTCTGCTCAGTCAATAGCAAGTGGCCTGCTATGACGTCAAACCTGTGATGATGTGTGTGCCACCTACGATTTCCAGTCCTACCCAGTAAACAACATGCCATAATGCACCATTTAGTTAACCTGGGTGTCTCATCGCTGCCTTGCTCATCTATTCATGCTGCTGTGTGCTGCAAGTGATTGTGAGTACTTGTTCATTGAAGCATTATAATGAGCGCAGCATGCAGGTGGCCCAATCGCCCATGCTGCAAGGCACTCCCCATCGTTCAATGACCTGCTGATACTTTGCTGACATGAACCCATACATGTTCATATATCATATATGTGCAATATATACATGCATATGTATACATGTATATATGTGCATATAACTGTATGTGTTCTTGCAGTGCAAGTCTGCTGAGGGGTAGCAGTGTGCATGTGCCCGCGGCAGCTGTTATACTTTCACTGGGACACTTCTCTGGACCATGTGGTCATCCAGCACCTATTTTGGCTGTCCCACCATCCATGTCATTGTGGGTTTTTGGTAAGACCACATGCTGATGGTGTGACTTGATCATTCAGGCAGTGCGCAAACCACAACTGAGCTGGCAAGTGGCTGTAGCTCACCTCCACAGCGCAGTTTTGAGCCCTCACTGCTTCCAGGCTGAGGTTCACATCTCATCGCAGTGTACATAAGTCTGAGAGCAGGTGAGTACAAAGTCATATCATGCATGCTTTGCACCTTGCTGCAGACATGCTGCTCATATGGACCAAGCTGTGATCTGAAGGAGCTGGGACTGCAAGCATAGCCAGCTTGCAACTTGGCGCTGCAAACTTACCTGCATGCAGAGCTACTGCTACCAGTCTGACAGAACACAGCAGTTAGTTGTGTGCAACAGCAACACAGAAGTGTGCATATGTATCTGGGGTGCAAGGCTCCAGAGTGTAGTAGGAAGCCCATGCTTTCAGGGTTTAGGCTTTATTTTTAAAAGCTGCCACCACACGTTGCAGTGGGACAGTCCTCTGGGCACCGCCCTCATTGAGTATATATACCTGAGCTGTTGTGGACCATCCAGTCTGTTGTGGGCTTTGGGTACGACATCATGTTGCTTGCAAAGTTTTCAACCGGTGTGGGGCACATCTTCCAGCAGAGCTGGCAAGGCTCTGCCTGTCATTCACCTCAACATTGCTGGTTCAAGCCAGGGCTGCTTTCAAGATTGATGTACGCATCCCAAAACTGTATACATACGTGTCTTTCTTAGAAAGGACGTTTGCCTTGAGATTGTCTGCCATATTTTGATACATACTGGAATCTATGCAAGGTCCCCTATGACCTCGCACTCCAGTATTGACTAGGTACTAGCTGTGTTATGAGCACTGTGTGCATGTCTGCATGTAAGCAATAATGAATCTGCACTTGGTACGTAGTCTTGAGGCTTGCCAAAGCATATAAATTGCTGCTGGCCTGGCTTGGCTGGCAGTACGGTGCGCTCCAAGGTGAATCCTGCAGAGGAATGAAGGTGGTAACGATCTTTGTGGCAGTGCATTACTTTGCATTACATACAGGTCAGTGTATAGTACAGTATACAATCACCTGAGTTCAAGCCATACAGTGACAGCAAACCATTACAAAACTTAACTGTATCTGGGTCCTGACAATACGCTGATTATAAGTAGCTTGTAAGTAGACTGCCGTATCACCCTTCCCATCAACACGGAACCCAAGCACTAGCCTGTACTTCCAAGTAATCAGCTGGTCTGCATGATAGAGCATTGAAAAGAGGAGATCTAGAATGCTCATGGGGCGTGTAGAGTGCAGTGTACATTCAACGTGGAGTTTGCGGTGAGTAAAACGCATGTCGCTGCTTAAGTTCTCATCTGGGTGATGATGCAAACTCGACGTCATCATCGCTGCTCCCTTGAAAGTGCGGTGACGGTATCCGTCAGGCGTTGCAGTCGCAGACGCTTACTCACTAGTAACGCGTTTTCTCTCCTGACCTCTATCTGAACTTCTACCACAATCTGAATGCTACCCCATGCACAAAATTGTCAAGATCACGTTTCGCGAACCCCACCGCCTGATTACCGTCTGAGCTGAGCATTCTAGATCTGTGAGTGCATGATTGCGTCAAGTCTGTTTAGATGCCTGCAAGCTGTGCACTCGAAAGATTGAAATCAAGCTAGCCAGGCATTTTCCAAGCGCTGCAAGTATACTCTTGGGAAATTGCTCTGACCCGATTCTTTCAAAACCATTACAATCAAGCTAGCCAGATACATGCCAAGCTGTACGAGTGGCGCCGTTCAGTCTCCGGACCTGTTCACCACTGACATGCCGACATGGCAGTTGTGCCGAGGCGAATGCTGACGCTTACTGATCTCAACAATCGAGCTGCCGCCAGCGATGTGTCACCACCGCCAACATCCTGACATCAGGGATGTTGACGAAGCGATTTGAAGTCAGCGCCGTTGATTTGCATGGTAGCCGGCCCATCCCATACCATTTCAGAGCATCCGAGTATTGCTGGCCAGGAGACACTGCATCGCAATCTGAATAACCCGCACAGCCGCTGCGTATCTTAGGCTAGATCCTCCAGATGGCTGCAGTGCTGTTTGCAATACTATGTGCGGCCTGCTTGCCGATATCTTTGCAGCAGATCGTGCCAGCGGATCTAGGTTTGAGCGGTTTCTGTCCTGTCAGCCAGGAGGGCTCTGCGCGTACTGCCCTCCTCGGGTTCACACGTTCTGTCTTGCAACCGTTCACCAACACCACCTTAGCTGGCTCCCAAGAACCTCTGCCGCTTGCGGCAAACCTGACCGACTGCCTATTTCAGTCGTACGACCCTGCTTTTGACGCAATCATTGGCGATAACCGGACGGTCTATCAAGTCGGACCACTCGCTCGGAGCCATGGGCCGTGGAAAGTCCTGCCTATCTCCCAGGTATCACGCTGTCATATCTTGTAGTTCGGCGCAGTGTCCCAAGCCGTTCAGGGGAGCCGCATATTGTTGCTCGTGACGTGACAGTTCGTTGTGAAGGCTAGCATTCCGATCGCCAGCTTCAGATGTGCCAGAGCAGGCATGCATATGTCCTGTACTTCAGATAGTGTCTTGACGCACAAGTGCTGGTGGGTGCAGACACCGACGAAATCATTTTCGCCTCATACTTTGTGTCAACCCCCTCCAATATTTCTCGGCTGAGCCTGACGACAGGCAAGGCTACTACTGTGCCTGTGCACCCATCAGTTGGCAATGCTGGTGGTGCAACCCGCTACCAAGGAAAGGTAATTTGGTTATATGACATGTGTTACATGTAGACATACACGTTGTTTATCTTCATAGTATGGACCCCTCCCTGCCCCCTACACCTGTGGTAACATGAACAACTTTGGCATGAGAATGTAGTGTTGATAGTCACGTGACTCTTCCACATAGCTGTGGGCTGTTTCAGTGGCCTTTCAGTTGATCCCAGGCAGTCTGGTACCGGTTGCACGTGTTGCAATGTTGCAAGTGCAATCATTGTAGAACACTGATCGGACATGATCATAACCTGAAGCCCAACCGTTGGACTGCAGGTTGCATTTGCCTCTGTGGGCGATGCCTTTGATGATGCCAATCCACCCGGAGCTTTCCTGATTGACCCCTACTCTGGAAACAGCACCATTCTGATGAACAACTTCTTTGGAATCAGGTTCAATGGCTTTGATGATATACATGCCTTGAACGACGGGTATGTTCATCATATCCATAGTGGCATAATCAGAATGTGAATTCTGTTTTGCTTGATGTGGTCTTTGCGCCATGTTAGCTATGCCTTTGTTTAAGCGCAACATCAGTTGCCAGTATGCTGTCACTATACATGTATCTTGCGTTAAGATTCTGAACATTGCAGGTCCTTGATCTTGACTGACAGCAACTACACGTCAGTCACTCCTGGGTACCCCCCCTTCAAAAATGCTGCTGTGCTGCCAAATGATGTGTGGATTCTGCCGACCAAGGGACCTCCCAGAGTTCTCATTGCTGACCTGCCAAATTGCCCCAATGGCGTTGCCACTAGTCCTGACGACAAGACATTGTACATCAGTGTGGGTCCTTTGATGGCTACAGACCCTTATGCAGCAGCTTCTGTTAACTTGATCTATGCCTATGACCTGGTCAACATCCACGGAGGCATCTTTGCCACGGGTCAGCGTGTGTTTGCCAAGTCTGATAACCAGTACTTTGATGGGTTCTCAGTTGATGGGCAGGGTAACATTTTTGCAGCACAGGGTGATGGCGTGGCAGTCATTAGTCCAGGAGGAGTCTTGCTTGGTAAAATAGTTCTTCCTGCACAGTTCCCCATAGCTGGCCACCCAGTCAACAGCATTGGTTTTGCAGGCGACCGACTGATTGTCATGCACAACGTAAATGTTTTTATGATCCCCTTAAATACCACGTCCATTCCCAAAAGCAACGGTTCTTGAGGCTCAGCGTGCAGTGGCAAATTTGGAAATGGAGTTATGTGAGACATGTGTTGAAGTGATTGACTTTGTCTCAAAAGCCTTTATGCTGTGAAGTCACATGAAAGTCAACATTGTGAAGTTGGCAGTGTTGTAGCTATTATACTATGATAGTTGCAATCGTTGATGTGCACAGCTTAAGGATGAATATGTAGTGGTATATGCTATCAGCAAGTATATGTATAGTGGCAAATGTTAGCCAGATGCAGCGTCAGGTTTTGTACCTTGCAAGAACAGGTTTGCAACACAATGGGGCATTGGTGACATATACTGGCAGGTGTGCTGCGGCAATTTATGTAACATCTATAATCACCTGATTCAGCCTGATTCAGACTGGTACTACCTTGCACATCTGGAATGCTGCACACATTGTGAACAGCTTGCAAACATATGTTATTGTTGTGAGTCCCATCAAAGCGTGTCAAAGTGTAGTGGTTTTCAAGCATCCTCGGTGCACATGAGTGCATTATCCACATTAGTTGCAGCTCATGTTAGTTGTTTTTGGGGCCCCAGCATAAGTATACGGGTACGGACCTAGTTGCACGCATTTGCAGTGCAACAGGGCTTTAGCACAATCTACACAGCAGCTTGTCACAAGGCTTTCCTGCTGACCTGGACAGTGCTGTCATGCACTTGCACGTGTCAAAATGCATGGCTGCAGCTGGAGAAGAAGCTGCAGAGACAACCTGACAGTATCAGGTGCAGCAGCTATGAGCCACCTGCTTGCCAAGTTGCTGCTTGACAGCACCTCATGTGTGTGCGTTTGAGCTGCTGGTGACAAACTGCATGGAGCAAAGCGCACAAACAGGAGGTATTTATGGTCCGCAGGAAGGTCATGCTTGCGTATCTGTTGAGCAGTGCGATGTGTTTTACAATGATCAGCTCTGCTTTAGCAAGTAGATGTGATTAATGCAGGGCCACAGAGCTGTTGCTGGTAGGGAACAAGCAATGTTATATCTGCTTACTTTGGCGTATTGAACAAGCACGATGGTCAATGTGGTGCAGGTCATTGAAATGTTGCGTGTGTATGGGCACTAACAAGCAGATGCCTGACCCAAGTCTTGTATTTGTAGCTTTCTGTCCTTTCCATTGCTTGAATCAGGAAGCTGGGGTGCTTGACTCCAATTGCATGATGACATTTGCAGCATCTGGACGTCTGCAGAGAAATCCGCAGCAGAGGGTCGAGTCTCTCTCGCAGGATACATGCATGCTGATCGTGAGTTGCTGCAGCTTGATCGATCCGACACAGTAGCGTTAAGGAATTGAAGAAGAAAAGTATGGATGATGAAGCTACCAGAAAGCATGGCATGAAAGGAGACGAAACGGTCATAGCCTTGCAGGAGTCTGACCTGCTAAGCTGGGCCGTGCAAAAGGGCCTCGTACCCGTACTAGCCCAAACGTCATTGTGTATGAATCAGCGTATGCCCCCTCTTCCCGTCGGCGAGTGCTCTTTGTTCATAACCTTTGGTATGAGGCATGCCAAACGTACAACAAGGCAAGTGACAAGGCAGTTGAGAAGATCAATGAACTCAAAGCCTTACTCAGACCCATGCACCTGCTGCTACAGTAGGACTACCTTGAAGACAAGGTATGCCATGCAGGGTTCTGTAAACACGCTTTTTCAGCAGCCTAAACATAACTGTTGTCCTGATACCAAGCATAGTGCAGGGAGCTCAACAAATCCAGAAAACGCTGCACTGCACGATGCCTGAGCTTGTGAGCACTTCCGCTGACCAGTGAAACAAAAGCAAAATCAATAAGGCAGTTGCAAATGCCAAACACCTACAGGAGTGTGTTGAAGGTTTGAGCACAGAATCAGCACAGCTGTTTTGATTACAGAGTAGGCCACTTTTAGGCCACTATAGGCCACTATAGATTGCAGGCTTCGTAGGTATCAAGTGGTGCAGCAAGTGTGACCCCTTCCATCAAGCAGCAAAAGCCAGGCAGTTATGATGGCCCGTATTCACTTTGACAGCTACCTGTGGCATGTCAAGGTCAAAAGCATGTGCAATAGGAATGTACATGTCTGGTGCCACTAGCCTGCACAGTCTCCACTCAAAATGCCCCTGAACGTCAGTAGTGCTTATGCGTCGCCCAGACAGATGATCAAGATTGGGATTGCTGGTCGGTAACACTTGTGCTTTAGCTCTGGGCATTTTGAAACAGATGTGAAGGTGTCTCAAACTTTGAGACAGACTGCTCAGCACGTCAAGAGCAAATGCACCGCTGTTTCTCATGTCTACTCCCAATAGTACACATTTCAGTAGTGGTGGCATCAAGCGCAGTTGCCTCGGACACTTTCATCAGAGGGAAGCTAGGCACAGCCAGCAGCTTGACCGCAATCACATCTGACCAAAGCCCTGACCTGGAAGTTCCCAGTTCCATATATAGACTGCAGCACACAGGTGGACTCTGTTCTGGAAAGCCGACAGTATTCGAAATCAGTTCCAATCACCTGCAAAACGATGCTGCAGCTCAGGCTGTAAAGCACTCAGACATAAACACACTCCAGGATGCTCAAGCAAGCAACAACAGCAGGCAAGATGCTCGGCAGGCCACTTTGTGTCAAGTTCCTTTTTATGTTCAGTCTGGAGCATGAGTGCGTCTATGCACATACAGCAGACTATTGTCACCCTGCTTGGGTTCATCTGCACTTGCAAGCTGCACGTAAGATGCTGGTTGCTGCAGATAGTATGCAATACCATATCTTGCTTGGCTTCGGCTAGATTTGCAAGCTGCAACTAGCATGCTGATTATCGCAGGTTTCATATGCAGTGCCACATCTTGCAGCATGGTTCCCAACTGCATTGGTGTGATGGCGGTGTTGCTCTGCATCTCCCTGTGCACTTGTTGCAGGAACATAACCTTCCTGTAGCCCTGGTGTTCTATGTCTGCAGCCGGTCTTGCACAGCAATCATGCACAGCCGGCCATGCTCAAACTGCTGTTGTAACAACTGCACCATCCTCATCTGTTTGCACGGCAACTTGCAGTACCTCATGCCACCTTGCAGCAATCAGTGTGAATGAGCAGTTGGATCCTGACAGCCAGCCACTGGTCATTACCCTTATTACTGTCATGAGCACCAACCATGAAGATGTGCCACATGCAGTCAAGCAGGAATTCTCAGACGAAGCCCGTACACAGGAGGTCAAGTGGCCAAGACACCCATGCCGTGCTTGGAAGATGCCAACAACACAAGGTATGCCATGTTGCAAGTCTCAGTCTGCATCACCTTAACAACCTGCTTGATGTGCTGCAACGCAAACAAATTACCTTGTCAGGAATCCTTGATTGAACCCTTATGCACATCCTCTTCACATTGACCTGTCTATTGCAACTTTGTTCTAAGATTACATTCTTATGCGACCATCTGCAGGTCCAGAAGCGTAAGCCTGAAGCCAGACACGCGTCTGTGACTCAAAAGCTGCATTCGCTGTGGGGTAACGCCAATGGCAAAGTGGTGGCGTGAGGTGCTTGCGGGGCCCACAACCTTTTGCATTGCCTGTGACCACACATGTTTGCCACTGCAACCAGCAAAGCTCCAAGACCATGAGCAGCAGCATCAGCAATGTCCAAGGAACTCAAAGGTCATCTCCTCAATCAACAGGTCCGACACCATCACCACCAAGTCTGAGCACGCCCTCTGCAGCTTCATGCAAACCGGTTGCAAGTCTTATGTCAGCAGTCAGCACTCTGCTGTGCTATGCCTGAGCACCTCAGCAGCTCACCCCTAGCTCACCCCCTACAATCACAAGTCCAGCAGCAGTACCAGCAGCAGCACCTTTGCAAGCTTCAATGGCTTCACAGGTGCTGACTTTGATTGCTTGATTTCAACCTGTGCTAGCAGCCGTCAAGTACCAACCAGGTAGGTTGCCTTCCAGATGCTGCCTTCCCAGAATGCAGAGGCACCATTGCGTTTACAGCAGACTCCATCAACTACCTCTTCCCATGCCTCAATCAATGCAGGCAGAACAGCTTTGCTTGTGACGCTGCCAAGGACTGCTTGTGCTTCAGCACTGCCACCACTGGGCCTACCAGCTTCCAGACTGCCACCTTTGCCACCAGCACTGCCAGCACTGCCCACCAGCTTCCACACTGCCTTCTCTAGCTCCATGCTCAGCACCACTGCCTTTCCATACTACAGCATCGCCATGCTCATCACTGACTGCCATCCAGCCCTCAGCAGCAAGAGTGCTCAAAGCCACTGGCAGCGGCATCTGTGCTGACAAATACAGGTCAGCATTATGCCACTCTGCAGTAATACACAAATACCTGACCTGGCTCTGCAGGTCTTTAGATGTAAGTCATGTATGACATCTAAACATGTTTTGCATTGACAAAGCAAGTAAGTGAGCGACAATACATTGCAACTCTGCGCCCACCCAGATTAGTCTGTGCAGTTGCTCAACTCCCTCGCCCCCCACCCCCCCCCCCGCCCCCCCCGCGCTTCCCCACCTTTACTTGGCTTACAAGAGTCAAGCGCCCGCCAGCCACTGTCTTAAGTGCAGAAAGGACGGCATGGACAACATCAGTACTTGTGCCTGTGGCAAGATGTGGCCCTGCTTTGGTTTGAAGGGTGAGCCTGTCTGTACATGCGGGCTCATAGCTGGCTTCGGCAAGTGTGAGTACGTGCCATAACCTGCAAAGTTGTGATGCGCAAACACACATCAGCAAGCAGCATTTCAGGCCTCAGAAATGCAGTCTTTTACATCCAGCGCATTCCTGGACAGTCTTGTTGCACAGGAGCAACCAAACAGGACAGCATGGTCAGCTCATCTGCTCATGAGTATCACTGCAGCTGTCCTGCTCATTTTGGCATAGCAGGTCACCAGAAGCACACCCACTGTAAGCAGGGCAAGAAGGTCAGCATGCTGAACCTGGACAGGAATCCAACAGCCAGCCCTGCCGCTGCTCCAGATTCTTGTGGGGCCCCACCCATGATGCCCAGCCCCCACAATGCATGGTAGGGGTGCATAGCCACCATCGAGTCAGCACAGGCCAGCAGGCATTGCAACCAATATCGTATCAGCATCTCAAGCACCTGACATGGCAGCCTACCCCACATCAAGCTGTCGCCATTGTACATCACCAGAAGCAGCAGCTTCAGCCTCTTAGTCAACAGACACAGATGCATCATCACCTGCAGCAGCTGCAAATGCAAAGACATGGCCTGGCAGCTGCAGCTGCTGCTGTCCCAGGTCAGGAAGCCACAGAGAACCTGATGCAAGGTGCCGTCATTGCGTTTCCAGCACCCCATTTTGCATACAATATCTGGTGGCCACACGCACACATGCTTACAATCGGCAAACCCCTATTGGAAGCTCACTCTTCAGCAGAAACACAGTGAAACAGCTTATGAATCATTGCCGTGCTGACTATGTGCTGGAATTGAACTATTGAATGAGTGAGTGCAGCACCTTCCTTGTCAGCTGCCCAGTCAGCTGTGCAGCTGGTTGAGTCTTGTGGTCAGAACATTGAATGCTCCTCTGCTTCATGCAACATACAGGCAGTACCAAGCGTTTCTTTTTCGCAGTCAAGGTTTACTTGTTGCTGCTGCCGGTGGCATCAGCTCACATGACGGCTCACTGCTGCAGTATTGCCTGTAAGAAGAGTGATGCTTGCTGAGTGGTATAACTGCTGCTGTTGCAGAAGTCAAAGCCACAGAACACCACCCCAACCCCCTCCTCCTCCCCCTGGCCCCGCTCCCGGCCCTCGCCCCGCCTGTGCACGCCCCTGATCTCTGCGTCTAGAGCACAGTAGCTGAAGGGTCCTGTTGCTTGCATGGGCGTGTCACCAAATCTGGTGCCCTAGGCCGTTGCTTTGCAACACCAAGTGCTGCAGGTGCTTGTCATGCTAGCAAGTCCAGTTGCCACTGATGTCACTACCGGTGACAGCTGCTGTTGCCAACAACAGCAGCAGCAGCCGCGCGTCAAGGCATTGCTGCCTGTGTGGGATCCTGTAAGACCCATCAATCATGTGACGTGAGTGACTGAGAGCACTGAGTCTGAGCAGAGACCCACCTGAGTTCAGCTTTTCTTTGTGAGGAGAGGTGTCAAGTTCAGGCAATTGCGTGCAGTAGCAGTGAATGTCTGGCTGCCCCAATTTCACCTACTCCCATAGCACCTGAAGCTCCAGCCTTCTTACCTCTCCTGGCAGCCCTCTGCTTTGGGTGAAAGTCATCCAGAGCCACCTTGTACAGTAGACGGCAGGAGCTGCAGCAGCTGTACGCAGACCTCAAGACAGAACTACTGCAAAGTAATGCAAGCTCTGCAGCAGCTGTATCAAGCCCTTGCTCAGAATTCACAGGTGAGCTTGATGTGGAGTCAGCCACATTCTGTTTGTTACCAGTGGTGCTGGGTTGCTTCGCATTTTGCACAACATGTTTGACATCACTGCCAATGCAATTCATACGGAGACCATGTAAATGTTCCATGTGAAGTGAACATTTGCAAAGCTTGTGTTGGACATACCATGATCACTAGGCAAAAGGGTCAGCAGCTAGCGCAGCCATGCATTGCATGGCGCTGTCAAGCATTGCACGGCATGTTGTATGTGCCTAGCAGTGTTGGTACATGATTGGTGCTGTCTGTCACAGCGTGTTCTGACCTGCAACAGGCATGCTTGTTTACTGCCTGGCCCACCTCTGTCGCCAAAACACAGTGCTGATCATACTGTATCGTTGCCCCGCAGGACCTACGCGTCATTGCCACAGGCCACAATGCTGAACAGCTTTGTAGAATCTGAATGTTGTCAAGAATACATGTTGTCTCCTTCCAGGCCTCAAGCATTTGAGGAACTAGGAGTCACAGTTAGGAGTCACAGTTAGTTCTGTTTAGGGCTATTGTAACAGCTGCAGTGATCGTGATGAGCATGCATCATTGTGATGACTTGATTAGTCTTTCAGTAAGCTTGTGGACGCATACAGCTTGCAGTACGTTTATGCTTGGGACACCTAGCATACATTAGCTGTCACAACATTCAGCACCATAAAGCTGAACATATGAAAAGGGGGTCTTTGTTTCTAGTGTGCACAGCACAATGCATGACCTGCAATAGCAAAATTGCGCGTTTTCTGTCACTGCACTACTTAGCTGGTTCAACCTGCTCAAGCTTGATCGGAAGTATAAAAACAGTCCGTTTTGAAACACACTGCGACAATTTGTACTCTCTCCATGAGACTCAACGAATCGTATTCCATACTTATGCTCTTAGCTAGAGAGTTAAATTTATGCACCGCGGCCATTCTGACAATAGCTGACAAGCTCAAGCACAGTAGCATGCAAGTCTTGCATATGGCAGCGTCGCCAGGTTAACAAGTGCCCCAAATTTCTGATGAAAAGGCAATCACTGTCTGACTTGCTCGACCAAACCATGATATAGAAGAAAGTATATTTACTTTGTGTGCATGTGTACCTTAGAGTTTGGTCCCTTATCATGTCAGCAAAGCTGTTAACATGTTGGCAATGCATACTGAGGCTCCTCTTCGCATCCTGAGGGTTTCTGGTGTTGTTGATATAGGTATACCTACTTCCACGTCTCCCACTTTGGACACAGCTGCTTTGTGCTTGAGCTCGTGGCCGGCAGCGATCTTGATATGAAGATACTCAAAGTTCAACAGATCTTCACTCAGCCAGTAACGTCAGACACTCCTGCCAGCCAGTCTGCTGTCAGCTTTTCACTATTTTAAAATGATTCTCCGCTTGTGCGCCGCATGTCACTGCATCATGGCCTAACAGATCTGTGCAAGAACCACTTCACTGACAGTAACATTTCTTCCATGGTTCCAGACATCTTACCAAGCCAGCTTGAGATTTTGTCTTTGGGCCAAACTTACTTCGAAAACTGTTGCATAGCTCTGCAGATGCCACACCTGGACAGAAGCAGGGCGACCTTCTGAAGACAGAAGCAGCCGGAGCTCACGGATAAATCACGCCAGATCTGGCCAGATTGGAGTACAGATTGTGGTAGACCTTAGCTCCCCCCTCGCGGGAAAAGTGACACATTCACTGCAAAAATATTACTCATCTGGTTCGGTTCGCTTCTCGCTGCAGTTGAATTGTGCACTGAGCAACAAACCGCAGATTGCCCCTTCATAACCGCAAAATCGTCAAGGACATCGCCAGTGCAGAACTCTCCTCCTTATTCGCAGCGCGACAGGATCTCAAACAGGTATAGCCCTGCCACCCCGCATGCGCGTATGCACGCTCAGTTTTCTCTCATACGCTGCAAGTCGTACGCACGTCGGCTTCTACAGCATAGCGTGCATGCTGATGGGCCCGCATGCTGCCGTGTTGAGTCACCTCGACTCACTTCGTACCAGACTAACGGTTTGTCTTTTGTGGTTCGCGCAACAGACTCCAGCCTACTACTGGTTGAAGAATGAGGGCCACCAGTGCCATGCAAGCCATTGCCTTGGTCACAGTAGGCATCTTCATTGCTCAGACATGGCAGCAGCCACCAGGGCAGCGAAGCGTGCCGGGAGGCGTGACAGCACAACGAGTCGGCGGCAATCCTAACTATTCGATCACAATAACCTCTACCGGACAACAGCGTGCAAACACCACAGTCGAGGTACTCTGCACTCGGCAAGCGCCTGGAGCCATTCCTGGCAGGTCTTGCTCCCCCATAGTTCACATCCATGAGCAGACTGAGTACCTGGAATCAACACAAGGCTCTTTCGGCGTTAACCTCAATGGGAAGGACGCGGCTGTCCTTGTGCCAGGGGACCTGCCAATCACAGTACCAGCAGGAACACCACATTACTTTTGGAACACCAAGCCTGATGACACAGGTGTACTCCTTGCAACCTTTGAGCCTAAAGGCAACGTTAAGCTGGTTTTTGGAGAAGCTATGGAAATCAGAACCTGGGCAAGTGTGTGAACCCCTGGTCCATCTGTCATGACCAAACAGACACATCACACTTTGGTTTGATTGTGTCAGCAACAAGTATGCAGTACCCAATACTTGATTTATTTTTTATATGGTAATTTGAACACTTCATTGGGAGGGTTAGCGAGTGCCGTGTGGAACCTGTAGCTGCTGGACCAGTCATAGGCTCTGCATGAGATGCATTACTCCACAATTGGTCAAGAACATGCTCACAATATTTTGATGCAATGCAGGATGTATATAACAGTGCAAAGCAACACTAGCTTGCTTTGTGCCTGCGGTTACTACATGTTGGGCAAGATGTTTTGCTTGATGTTTCATTAATGCTATCATACATGTGCTTCAGCCTTGCTGCTAGTGTGGTTTTATTTGAAACGGCTAGACATGTTGTGCAGTCATTTTGCTTTGGGCTTGAAGATACACGCACAACCCTGTCACACGCAGCAATTGTAGGATTCTGATTTAAGATCCGTCCTAATGATGCCACCAACAGCAGCTGCTGTTCTTTTCGTCTCTGTAACTGGATCGACTCATTCCTTTTATTTGCAACTGCGCAACACCCCATGAGCTTGATGGCTTAGTGTGCTTGGCAGATAAGTTGCGGCTACAAAGCTGTTGCAGCCTACACACTTGTATACATGTTCTAGTGGTGTACTAGTAGCCACCAGGCTGTCACTGTTACTGTACTAGCTAGTACAAGGTACTAGTGAGTAAACCAGCTACTTTAACCATGTCAAAGCACAGCCAAAAACATTGAGCATGTTTCACCTCAAGGCTGGCATAGCCCTTGTATGCCCTGGCTGGCTTGCAAATGGTCTTGCTCAATAGCCGCAACCCAAAAATGGGCTGGTGACCTTAACTTGCAATTGGCTTTGGTTGTGTATTGAGCATGCCTGGTGTACATAGAATGGTTGGTTGCCAGTTTGAGCCAGCTGCAGTGTGTTATGAGCAAAAATTACGTAGCTGCAGGGGACCAGACTAAATCATATTTCGGCTGCCACATGTTTAGCGCAGATTTTGTGTAGGTGTAGTACCTTACCTGGGGCCTATTGAGTACTGACTAGTTAGACTCAGTCAGTTTCAGTATTATACTGAATGTATAATACATTACACCATTTCAAAATGTAGCTTAGAATCAAGCAATCAATCCAATGGTAGTGTAACGCAACAGAAGCGTTTACCAATTGATCAAAGCCACTGTTTGACTGTAAGCGTACTTGTACTACGGTATCAAATATTGAACGAAACGGTTTGACCGTCACTATCAGTCATGCACCGTATCATGATCATTAGTCAATACCATGTCACAAATCGCTTGTGACACTGTATGCTACGCACCAATACCAGCATCATCTCAATGCTCTAACACTCTTTACACGCCGTTAGCTTGTTACAGTTTTGATCAAGTTTGAAGTGGTCCGATGTCACACTGTCACAGTGTCTGATGTAATTTACCTCAAATCATTTGAGTCAATCATCTGAACTCGCAATCCAGCTTGCTTCCCACACCACTTACAATGACATGCTAGAATATAAAGCCAAAACATCCTCCATAGCACAATGTTCTGTACTAGATATGTTATAATAACGGTCTAATGTACATCAAGCCGGCACACCCCTTTTCTGCTACAAAAACAGCATGAAGTTGGGGTCCAGAATGAGTTTTGTTCGTGTCCTTTATAAGGCCTGAATGGACTGCTCACACTCTTGTCAAAAGTAACTGGAAAGCGGCTAGCCTCTTCTTAAGTGCGTGATGCAAATTTCAGTTCATGTATATGCTTTGGCGTGGGATCTATTAGTATCAAAGATTGCAATTGCCAGCATTGCTATACAAGCTATGTTGTGGCTGGGACGCTCTGTCCTAGACAGGGACACCACCGCATACGTTTTGGGCAGGAACCAGGTGCGCATGCTGAATTGCAGCTATGTAGACGTCTATCTAGACTGTTGGACCCATCAAGGAGATGTTTCACGATTGTTCCGGTTAACGTACATTAATCATTCTGGCGACCGTTACTGGGATTGTGTCACTCGTTACGTTAGGAGGCGACGGCTGCGAGGTTCCCGCAGCCGAATCTGACGGGATGTGCTCAAAGTCACCACGGGGCTGCCACGGGGACACCGCGGGGCTAAAATTGGTGATGTTCGGAACCGAAGTACACTCGACCCTGCAAGGAAGTTACACGTTGTCGCTCTGCCGTTGGAAACACTGCTACTTAAATTGTCTTAGCCACCTCATACTTGCAGAATCCAATCGCGGCAACTAGCTGATTTGCAGCCGAGCGGATTTACCCACCCATAGCGCTGGTGCGATGTTTGCGGAGACACGCCAAGTTGCTTGGTTGTTATCCGGCTTGGCGCTCGTAACCTGCGTTTCTGCACAGTCCGGGCTGCCAAGCGCGCTGATAGGCCCCGCAAGCGCGACAACCGCTGATCTAGCCAATGACCCCGGCGGGATATTTCACCTGCAGGCATGCTTTGATTGCTGCGGTACTCTTTCAGATTGGCACATCATGTGCAAGCCTGATGACTTTGGCTTGTACAGGCCAAGCTTGGCTCGCCGAAGGAGTATACATCGTCATATCCTGTGTATTATCCAGCCGCTTTGTTCGACGTTGACCCTACCATCGACCCAGCAGTCGTCACACCTATTGCGGGTAGGCCTGCAACCTCACCGCAGTCTACACATAGCTTTGTACGCTTATTGATACAACTGCAAGTGGCACTTTGACACACTGTCGGTCAGGGTTGCACTCGGTACGCGCGGACCTTGTATACGCGTCTAGTCATGCGAGGTCTGCTAAAGCAGCCAGGTTGCAGGGGTGAACGCCGAGCAGAAAGGCAGCTGGAGGGTTATTGGCAATTCTGGATCTAAGGGAGCTCACGCTATCTTATTTGCGAATGACCTGGTGTTGTTTATGGAGCGACCTAACTGGGGCGTTCGACCCCAACCAAACACCTACCTAACGGTGAGCTTGACGCAAAAGTTGCAGTCCCCGCATGAAAGGTTCCATGCTGCGTAGCATCAACGTTGCACGTTGAGCACCAGTTTTGAGTGCATTACAAAATCACTCGAGCGTAGCTCTTGATCACTTGTCAGGATTGTTCACTTGTCAGGACCTGCCAGATATCAGTGGTACCTTTCTCATCATCAGCATCTCACAATGCAGAGGCAACCTTGAAGTAAAAACTGTCCTGGATGGGCGTGCACCTTGTTACACAAGCGTCATCAACTTGGCAGCTGTGTGCAATGCAGATAGACAATGGCACCACTAGCGAGTGCTCTGCTATGTACAACTTGACCTCCAACACCTTTGTGCCATACCATGTGGCTGAACTGCCGATTTGTGGGGGTCACACAATTCTACCAGACGGTCGGGCTCTCATTGTTGGTGGTAAGCACTTGGAACACAACAGTGCAACTTACTAGAGGCACATTAGCATATTTGTCATGGTGCATCAATTGCAATTTGTTTTCCATTAAGGGGTTCGTGATTGAATTGCCATGCAAGGTTGTCCACACTTACTGCATCTCATTCTGCATTATGTCATTCAGCCTGGAATGGGCCACTTGTAATCATAGTCATGCAGTACTGCTTCTGCAGGTAATGACCTGAATGCATACGAAGGCTTGATTAATCCCGGTATGGATGCCTTGAGAATTGTTGACCCTATAACCCAAATCTACACCTACATTGGGAGAATGCCCCGGGCAAGATGGTATGCCACTCCTGCAGTGCTACCAGATGGGAATGTTCTCATTGTTGGCGGCTCCCAGCAGGTGAGCATTGCAAGAAGCTCCCCCTTCCACCCTCCCTCTCTCTCTTTTATAGATGCACCTGTATGACGTACCAGTAGATGGTATGAGACATATACAAAATCAGTCACATGACTGGCAGCATGTCTGCAGTATTTGACTGATTTCAGCCAATTTTCAGCGGTATACACAGCCAGATATGCTTGCAGGTCATCACTGATCAGGCTACATGTTCATCACATGCTCAAACAGGGTCCAACAGGGTCCAAACTCCAGATTTCTATGCTATTACCAAATTGTATTGAAACATGCTGGAATTGCTGTATCTTGAGATATGGGGTTTTGCTGCACTGCCATGTTGAACACATGTACTGGCATGTCAACAGACATGCTGAATCAAGTCAAGCCTAGATGTGTCAATGTTGACAGCTCTCCTGATCTGACCCCTCCCAGAATACGTGGCCTTGCAGTACAAATGATGATGCTGTGAAGGGGGCCACTGGTAGCATGAATACTTCTCATGCTGATCCTGGTTTCACCTGCTGTGAACTGTGCATTGGTCACAAAGAATTGACATGTTTGCCATGGTTTGCACAAGTAATCAGTCTTGTTGGCTGGCCAAAGCTGCAAATTCTTCTTCTCCATGCCTTCAGGAAGCAAGTGGGTGGGGTCTACCTCCTCCTGAGTGCTCCCCCAGCAAGGGATCCAGTTTCTCAGATCGTGCTTATGACAACCCTACCTTCTCCATCTTCAACACTGCAACTTACGAGCAGAGCCCTGACTTGGCGCTTACCATTCTGTTTGCAGCTTGGCCTCTCAGTACTTTCCCCTTCATCTTCCAACTTCCCATTGGCTCGGTCCTGGTCATTGCAGGTATCCCTGCCCTGCCCTGACTCTCCCTGCCCTGCCCTGCCTCTCTTGGATCAAGCGGCCTTAGTGTCTAGCACCTGTCCATGCTTGTAATGGCTGGGGTACCCATGATCACACCTGCACACGTACAGCACTCCACAGCACATAGCACTCTGTGTCTGCACCTGGACCTGATGTTATGCTTTCAGTTTTTGCATGCTATGCTGCCGTCTGGTCTGCAACCGTTGTTACGGCAGGTCTGGTTTGCGTAACTGCTCGTGCTGTGAGTCCTGCTGCATATGTTGTCCTACCCTGCTCATGTGCCACAATGGATGAACTTGCTGCTGCTGTTATGCCAAGCACTGGAGCCTAGCACTGGAGCCTAGCAGCAAGCTTTAGCAAGGTGGTTGCTGCAGGCAGCTACATGCAGGCGTTGTACTTCACACCCAACGGTGCCACAGCTGACAATGCAACCAACCCACTGCCCGCAGCTACCAATCATTACAGGCTATCCCCAGACCAGCGCCATTGCTGTCCTTCCTCTAGAGGCCCCTCTCTACAGAACACAAGTAAGCATTGTATTATTAAACCCCTGCAGAGACACTCCCTATCCTTTTCCTGCATGCATCTCCCATCCTCCCTTTTTTTCTAATTTTTGATGCACCTCATTGGCATGTAGTCGTTGCCTTGCTTTGCCTATCAGCTGCACACATTAAATCTTGTCTGCCCTTTGCTATAGTACAAAGGGCAGTATGTGTGCTGTACTTTGCTTCACAGTTGCAAAGCAGTGTTTGTCTTTCGTGCTGTTCTCTAGGCCATTTGGGAAGGCCAGTAATAGTAGGGTGGGGCTGCGTGCATCTGTCTGTTTGTCTGTCTCTATCTTTGTGTTTCCTGTATGTGCGTGGCTGAACGTGCATGGCTGTATTGGTCTGTATGTGTTTGCATTTCCAATTTGGCTGTTGGCCCAGTCTGCCTGATACAACGTCTGCTCGTTCTGGTGTGCCTTTTGGTATATCCTGCATGCTTCTGTGACCTCTATCAATTAAAAGCTTATGAAGGCCTCCGCTCTGTTGTGCAGGTTCTGATTGCTGGTGGTTCATCACAGTGGTGTGCCCAGTATGACACTCCAGCCAGCAACGAGTCATACCTTGTGGATGTGACTCCAGGAGCCAATCACACGCCTGCCTTGGAGCACATGACCTATCGGCGAGTTGTGAGTGCCCCAACTGCTGTGCATGGGTTTTTGTACCTGTTATGGTACACACAACTAACATAGTAACACATTCAGCACATTGTCACCAGGCATACCATGCATGTTGAAACACTTGGGCAACATGTAATGTGTTTCAAACACAAGTCTGTCACAATTCTCATGTTGGGCCATAAATGCATGTCAGGCTGAACGCAATGTCATCATTCACTTGCACACTGCATTTATGTTCCTTGCATACAGACAGACAGCAACGAGAAACATCTGGTCTTCAGTATTGCGGCATGCACATGTGACGGATTGACGCTGATGTGTGTCTGTGTGTGTGTGTGCGTAGATGGGTGATATGATCCTACTGCCTGATGGCAGAGCGCTCCTCTGCAATGGTGCACAAGAAGGTACATACTGACTTGGGCATATCCAAGATGAGCAGCATGAGCATTCCTGTCTTTCCTGCATGTTGCAATGAGCAGCATGGTCTTCCTGTATTTCCTGCAGCTTGCCTGTGGCATTGCCTCATCTCACCAACACAGTGAGACAGCATGCTTCATTCGCAAACTTTGACTGGGCACTTGTTGTCACTCGATGCATCCGCACCTGCATCATTGTCACTTCTGAGCAATTACAGCGTCATTTTCAGCACCTACAGTGAAGGGCATGTCCTGTGGCCCAGCCCTCTGAAGCGGTAGCGACAGCGCATGTATGGATAGCATAAGTCATGAATATGCACTGGAAGCACATCACTTCCAGTTTATATTAATAGTGTCTCCAGTTGATATCAATGGTGTCTTCAAAAGCATAAGAGTTCCAGAGTTGTCTGTTGTGAGTGCAGGCATAGCAGGGGGAGGTGGTCCTGGCGCCTTCTCTAACAATGGAGCTACAGTAGCAGAGATGTATGACCCTTCCAAGCCCATGGAAGCCGCTGGAGTACTCTGGCTGATAGTCAGATCTGGCGCCTGTACCATTCACAGCAGTCCTGACCAAGAATGGGGAGGTAACATACCACCTCATGTAGAAACGGTCTCAGCTTGTAACAGCTGTTTGGTGTCTGCAACAGGCAGGCCATATAAGTACACATAATCATCTTGCAGGCACGAATGAGCTTCACTTGCAAGTGCATTGTCGCCTTGTGCATGATGTCTGTGCACACGAGTCTGTGATGATGCCTGCAACAAATCATTGTACAGTGGATAGCTGCAGGCCTCTTGCGCCTTGCTACTCCTAGTCAACAACAACTGATAGCTTATGACAGGCAATGCTGCCCTTTCTGTTACACAACAAATAGCTCGTCTGTGCTCACGATGCAGGTACTAGTGGCAGGAAGCGAAGTCACATCAGAGTACAGAGTCCAGCTATACACGCCGGACTACTTGCAGACTGCCAAACCCCGCCCAGCCATCACCACAGCAGCTGCTGACATGAGCTACAACGCCAACTATACCATCAACTTCTCCAATGTCACCATGGTAGACCGTGTGGTCCTCAACAGGCTCGCCTCATCCACTCACGGACAGAGGTTTGACCAGCGCCAGGTGGTGCTTCAGTGCGACCCGGGTGCTGGGTCCACCAACTGTGCAACACCCCCCAACAGTACCATTGCCCCCCCTGGGCAGTACATGCTGTTCATCCTGAGTGGTGGTGTACCCAGTGTGGCTGAGTATGTCACCCTGCAGTTGCCTGGTAACGGCAATGGCTGCAACCCCAGCTGCGCCTGCTGCTCCAGCTGTGGCTACTTCAGGCTGAGCATTGTTATGTACTGGGTGATGACATGCACCTGTTCAGCTAAAAAGCATATGCCATGCTTGCGCAGCTATGCTTGTTGCAACCTTGGCAGACATGTTCAGCAGGGTGGTACAAATTTGACTGTTGGGTGTAGATCGCGCGTTTTGCCTTTTTGTCTTTTTGCCTTTTTGAGCATGCCGATTAGTAGTTGTTAGTGTGTACCAGGTTCAATTTTTATATCTATTTGTGTATGCAGTATATGAATGTGAAAAGCTAAACATTTCAGATGTCGAAACAGCTGTGTTTAGCCCAAACACATGTACAACATTTATGTGATTACATGTGCATGGCTTTATGACTAAATCAGCAACCTTCACATGAAAAGGAACCAAACTTGTGTAAAATCTGTTCCGTTCGTTCTATCCAGTAGGACGTGTGAAATCCCATACACATGTTCATACAAAACTGTGTTACCAAAGATTGAGTACTTCCATGTTATTTCATACCTTTACGCTTAATTATTGTGAAATGTACTGTTACATCGTTGATTGAACTTGGAGGCTTCTGCGAAAAGCAGTCGCAGTTCTGCTGTGGTGCAGACCATGACCCCTACAGCTATGTAGCTACATGCTGCACATGCTGAAGAATATGTAAAAAAAGCAACTGTGGTGAGGTGCCAGCCCTTGTCCTGATCCTGTTAAACCAAGTGAAACTGTGTTCCGTACTAGTCACAGTGCTTTCAGTACAACAACTCGTGTGTACACATTGCGTAATGGTATGTATGACGTGCTCCACAGTGCGCACAGTACTGTAGTCTAGGTCTGCAGTGTGAATCCCTCTGAACCAGTCTTCTTGCCCGTCAGGGATGTGTGTGTGAGTCGATGAGACGGTGCAATCATTACATGTCAGTCAAGAGTGCAACTGTATTACAGAGGGTACTTTCAAAATCAAGCGCAGCCCAACACATCCTGCCAAAAAAGACTGTATAAAGAGGTTTCAAATTGTTTCATCCTGACTCTTCATATGCATGATCACAACAACAGCTCCTTGTGAGCAAAAGCAACAGCACACTGGACAAGCACATGGGTTGATGCTGTGTAGAATGTCCTGCAGCTCTCTCAACATGACACGCTTCATGCCACTGTAGACGGTCATTGCGTCTGTCAAGCTGTGCATCTGCGCTTTGGTGGATGTAAATTTGGCTGAACTCTTTCCACTGGCAATGGGGACCCAATGAGATGGCTGACCTTGCCTAGATGCGAAAAGTGGGAGGCCATGACCATCAAACAGAGATGTGTCGATGTCAGCTCCTGTGGAGGCCATGGACAGGACCTGGTTGTAGCGGCGAGCAAAGGATTTGAAGTGCTTGCTAGCATCATTGTCTCCCCGCAGCAACGCAATCCAGAAAGGTGGATAGCGTCTGACAGGTGGCAGCTGAACCTTGCCCTTGTAGCAGCAGTCGCCGAACATTGCTGAGCCATCGTGCTGCCTGTCTTCTCGCACAGGAAATGCTTTGCTCCACAAAAGGTACAGATGTGTCTCATGAGGCCAATGAGAGGCGCTGTGTCCTGGGGTCTGTGAGCTTCTGCAGCTTGCTATGCCGAAAGACTTCTTCTTCAAAGTGATCAAGCTGTTGTCTGCCCAGGTTGTGCAGAGAGGCTGCTCTTGCTCTGTCCTGTCTGCGCTGCTCTGCAGCTGCTGCCTGTCTCGCCTGTGCTGCTCTGCAGCCGATAGCAGCAGCTGCTTCAGCAGCAGTAGCAGCAGCAGCCTCATGTTCAGCAGCAGCTCGCCTGGCTGCATACAAAGCTGCCAAATGCCTTGGCCGCGCTGCTCTACGTCTGGACAGTCTGACTTCACATGCAGCTCGGCACCTTGATGCTGGTGACAGCTGCTGCTGGCCAGCTGCATTGCTGTTGTTTTCAGTGTTGGCAGCATTGGCAGAGCCTGAGCCAGAGCCACTGGCCCCAGCAGCAAGACCTCGTGCCCTGTCAGGCCAGCAATACATTTCTACAGCTGCAATTGTCAGGACCATCTGGAGATGTAAGATAGCAGCAACTCTCAAAGCATCTACCTGACAGCTCCAAAGGTCTCATTCTCTGTGAAATGGTTTGTCAGGCCAGTTCTGCGGGGTGGCTGATCACTCCTGCTGGTAGGACCTGACCCATACGTGATGTCCTGAAAGGACTGCCTGTTGCAGTTGGTGGATTCAGGTCCCCTGCGATCGGCAGTGACACAATTTGCATCACAGCAGTATTGGGAGTCCTGGCCTGATCCCGGGTGTCAACCACCTGTACCTGGTAGAGGACCGTTCTCCCTGTTTGCATGCCTGGCAGCTCTTCTGTCAGCTTCTCAACTCCTTCTTTCCTGCTGTTCTTCCTGAGACAGCTCAACAGCAGGCCGTTGAACGCGCTTTCGCATACTGGCATCTTAGCAGCAAAAGGCGTCAGTGCTGCCTGTGTGGTCAAGCTCAGGAGCTGAAACTTTGGTCAAGGGTGTAGTGTCACTGTTCAACGCGATTGCGCTCGCTCCGCTCGCGCGATCGCGCTTGTGGGGCTTGCAACCTCAGCAAAAGGCAATGCTGCAACCACAGAGCTTTGAGCTGAATATAAACCCAAGTCTGCTCTTTTAATATATACTAATATACTAATAATGAGTGATAAAGGACACACTCATCAAGACCCCCAGCTTTTCAGGTCTGGGAAAAGCTGGGGTCTTTTCAGCTTTTGACAGACCTGCCCATGATAGCAGATTCGATGCGTGCCTTGCAATTGCCTCAGCGCCTTGAGTAAGTATTCTTACACAACTTGTTAGGCCTGTAAGGTCTTACTTTTTCAATGATATCACCAGTGGCAAAGTCCCCTGCAACCGCAATGGGCATGCAAAGAACTTGCATCAAATTGAAACGAGTAGAATAGATTGCGACGCCGCTTGCAGCTTGACGCTGCATTGATCATGCACCAAGTCAAGAATGTCGCCCTGACTAGATACGGTACGTATGTACACGACCGTAATGGTGCTAGCACACAGCACGACACGTGTCTCCGCGACATTCCTTAGCGCAAGGCGCTGGCGAATTCGGCAGAAGCCAAGTGTAGCGCAAGTCACAGAGGCAAAGAGGCGATGTTGTGAACATAGACTCAAGCCTCTGTTTACTCGACAGACATCATTACGAGATGGTTCAATAAGCCAGACTACTGAGCCTGAAGCGAAGCACAGAATTTTGCTCGTAACCGGAACACACAGGTAAGACTAGAGTGGTCCATTTTGTCTATTGTGACAAGTGTCAGGACCTCTTGCCGTCTTTGTCCCCGCGCCTTCTGCTAGATCCCTTTTATTCGGATTATTTATATGAAATTGCCTTTCTGGTATGCTTCAAGATGGTGCTGAACACTTGAAAGCACTTCAGGCATGCAGCTGATTGGTGCCACAGACGTTCTACTAAGTTTGCGTTTGAATCATTCATGACAGTACATGAAAGCTCAAAATGTGTTTCCTGAAATGCTCTGATACACACTGCAGCATGGATGCCGAGGATGACCTTTTTGCAGCAGAAAGTGATGACGGAGCGGACTCAGCCTCTCCTCAAAGGAGCTCGTCACTCACCCAGTCTCAGAGTTCTCCAAGCATTCCAGCTGAGCAAGATTGGCTGGAACCCGAAGACCTTGATGGGGACCGCTGGGTGAGGGCTGAAGACATGGACAATATGTGGGGAGACGCAGCGCTGCCTGCATCACACAGCAACAGGGTCAACAACCTGGACCTGTTCACAGAACATACCAACCCCAGCATGCATGCCTCTCAGTTCAGTCCTAGCTCGCAGCCCCAACGCTTGGGCCTCAGCATGCAGTCTGGACCTGTCAGCTCATCTATGCTCATTGAGGACCAAATTGAAACCTCAGAACCATCCTCCAAGCGTGCTCGCTTGTCGTCCAGTCCCAGCCCCTTCAAGTCTTCACCATGCGCTCACCATACAGTTGTTCCTGTCAAGCCATCATCTGACTTGCCTGCTGTGGGCCACTCCCACACCCAAGCAAGGAAGAGACGCTGTTCACAGATGATGCTGCATCAGGCAGTGCACTTGACAGTGAAGACGACACCGGCTCCTCAGGAGATGTCAGTGCCAGTATGCGCCACTTGCATGCGCCAACCCAAGCTGATGCAAGCAGTCCAACCAGCGAAGGCATTGCGGCAAGTGCTTCTGGTGATGATCTGTTGGGCAGCCAAGAGCATCCAGCCTCCAGTCGTGACTATGACACTGATGAAGGGTCTGAGTCTTCAGATGGGTTTGAAGGCGTAGCGTCACGCGTCTGTGTAAACTGCACAGGTCGCATCTATGCTGGTGACATGCTCTGCCTGGTACGCCCCCACACACAGGCACCTTTGCTCATGCTGCAATTTTGAACGCAGCAACTTCCTGGCACAGCTACAATCATAAGGCAAAGCGCTGTCAGCAAGGACTGATGCTAATCGTGAGCTTTACAAGTACTTGGTTCATCAGCCATGCTGGAGCAAAGTGATGTGTCTTGCCAGCGGCATCACATTTTGTGACATGTAGCGGATATGCTGGGTTTTCATTTGTCATGCCATGAGTCAAGTTTGTGTCTCAAGTGTCAGACATGTTTTGTGCCTGCACAGGAGTGTGGCCATCTCCCAACACAAGATGATGAGTTGTTTGACCATCGGCTCAGCTCTCAAGCAGCAACATCCTTACCCCAGAGAGTCATCCTGGCATATGATGAGCGCATGACGCTACACGTTGAAGGCAAATGGTCGTCACACCCTGAACGGCCAGACCGTGTCCGGGCAGTTATGGCTCGGCTTGCAGCTTCTGGCCTCACAGGTGGTGCCTGCTCACTGCCATTTGTCACTACCCTCCTCTCTTGTCGGGATCAATACCATGCCATCAGTGCATGTGCTTGCATATGTGCATTGACAGCTTTACTAGGCTACTCATGCATACATACACGCTCTCACACATGGCGCACATGTGAAAGAGGGTAAGGCTGATGCTCCATCCACCAGTCCTTTGGCCTAGGCCACAGTGAAGCTTGAATTAATCATGTGTTCTTACTACGTGATTCTTGGTAGATGTGGTCTGTTTTGATACACATTGAAGCGTATGTCATGCCCATGCAGACCAGTGCTTGCCACTGCACGTTCGAGAAGCCACAGTTGCAGAGATTGCAGCGTGCCATGGCCCCCATCATATGACTCGGGTAGCCAACAAGACAGCTGTGGCGCAGCAGATGCAATGGGCTGGCGGGCCTGGCAGAGCTCACTTCAGCTCAGACACCTATGTCAACCCACACACCCTGCTGTGTGCACGATTGGCGGCTGGAGCCTGTGTTGATGTGGCTACAGCAGTTGTCAGGTTTGCTGGGCGTGAAGAAGTATCTTACAGTATCGTTACTCTAAACTAGAGCTAGCTAGCTTCAATGGCATGTCTGTGCTCAGATTGCCCAAATGCAGCGCCATTGTTGGTACCACCAGTTGAGCGCTGGTAGCTTGTTTTTGCATGCCGCCTTGCATGCTGGTTGCGCGATTGAAAAAGTTATTTGAGTTAAAATAAAGGTTGGGTCATTGCTTGCTCCCATGTGTGGTGGCTGATCCTGTGTATGCATGTGGTGTAGGCATGAGGCTGCCACTGGCGTTGCCATAGTGCGGCCGCCGGGACATCATGCTGAGAGCAACAATGTCATGGGCTTCTGCTTCTTCAACAATGCTGCCATTGCAGCTAGAGCAGCACAGGTCTGCCTCCACACTTCGCTGCACCTGTGTCTGCTGACAGTTTGTTACGTGCAGTCAGATACTCAGCTGGTGCAGGCAGCAGTCAGATGTGCTGATGCTTATGATAACGTGCCGTGACTTGAGTCGAATGCACTATCTTCATGAGTGGCTTGGGCTCAGACTTTGGGACACGTTGTGGTGTGCACCAGCATGTGGCAGCAACCTGCCGACTCGGAATCTGCCTGCACGTATGAAGGTGCTGTAGACCCAGATCAGTTGCAAAACATACAGAGCAGCAAGAACAGAGCGTCTCTTTCATGCTGATCCCCTGCTGTCCAATCAGCGATAAACAGCCTGACTTAATCAAATATGTGTATAACACATCTCCTTGATCATGGTACTTTCATGAGAGGATTGCCACCTATGATCTTGCAGCACTGACTGGCTAGTGCATCATTGGCTGCAGTGCGTGACTAACTAGTGTGCCTGTGTCTGTGTGCAGGCGGCTGGTGCTGAGAGAGTGCTGATCCTGGACTGGGATGTGCATCATGGCAATGGCACACAAGAGATCTTTGAGTCAGACCCCACTGTCATGTACATGTCCATCCACCGCCATGACAGGTATGTCATTTGCTGTTTTACCAGGTGTTAGGAGGAGTTGGCAGCTCAGCTGCTATGATCAGATATCAGCTTGCTCCTGCTAAATTATCCAGCAGAAAGTGCACACTTGTCAGCAGAGTTTGATGAGAGCCTATTTTGCCACATCTCCTTCAGCAGCGGTGTTGTTGTGGTGTTGGCAGGCACTGTTGACTCATGCATCCAGGGCAGTGTGCTGCAAGTGTGTGCAAGTAAAGGTTGTGTTTTGTACGAGAGTTGGTGTAGAGGAATATGTGAAGGCAATGATCACACGCCAGGTTGTGACTTCCTGCCCAAACCAGTTTGTAACAGCTGCCTTCTGCCACCCCCATGCACCAACACAAGCGGCAATTCTTACATGAAAGCAGTCAGTTTCATACATCATAGGTGCAAACACCTCGCCCCACATGACAAGTAGCTTGACAACCCATCTTGCACAGCTGTCTGACTGGCCAGTCTTATTCTATTAAGCGCTAGGTACTGTCCAAGGCAAGGCATGGCAATCATCTTCCAGTTATGACTTAACACGTTGCGCGCAGGGGCATGTTCTATCCTGGCACTGGAGCTGCCGAGTCAACAGGGGAAGGCCTAGGGCAGGGCTTCTCAGTGAATGTGCCTGGCTTCAAGGGGAGATGGGCAACGGAGACTACATGGCTGCCTTCCAGCATGTGCTGCTGCCCATAGCCTATGAGTTCAATCCTAGCCTGGTCATCATATCTGCTGGCTTTGATGCTGCAGTTGGAGATCCAATTGGAGGGTAAGCAGCAGCTGAGGATTGATTTTGCTGTAGAACATTCTGGTAGTAGTTTGACAGCAATCACACCAACAATGTACACCATAACAAATTGTGTCTACCTCTGCTGGAATGCTCATCGTGCCATGACAAGTGACTGCATCCCCTGTCAGCAGAGGCAACCTTCCCCCCCCCCCCTCCCCCCCTCCCCTCTCTCTCCAGGATTTGTCACCCCCACAGGCTTCCATGTGCGTGCACAAGATTGTCCAGTCATGGGCACTGGGCAGTTATGGCCTGTTTACAAGTAGTAACAACCGTAACAAAATAGCAAAGAATGCGTGTACATGACACCTTCAAACTGCTAACAATATTCATGCAGATAGTACCCAAAAACGCTTGTTGCCATAGGTGCAAGGTGACGGAAGAATGCTTTGCACACATGACAGCTATGCTACAGCCAGTGGCTCCTCTAGCTGTGCTGCTGGAAGGTGGCTACAACCTGTCTGCCACAGCTGCTGCCACTGAGGCCTGCCTCAGGGTCTTGCTAGGGAGCGGCCCCCTGCCCTGCCCTTTGAGGACAGGGCCCCTTCTGCCTCTGGCCTGGCAGTCATCCAGCTTGTCATCCGCACTCAGGTACACTAAGCCTGCTTCCAACTTTGCTGTGTCATGACTGGCTTGATACGCTGCCTTGATACCATCTCTTGCTTGCAGCCTCTTTGAGATCGTCTTTGATGCAACAAGGTGTAAATGTAGCTGTAGCCGCATGTTCGTCTGAGCAAAGTGTTGCTTTGACTTTGAGGAATTTCTTCGTGCAACTGCAAAGGCTCAGTCTGCCAAAGTACGATGCTTTGTCACCAGCTAGGTAATTGATGATGGGCATGCATGTTTGCATGACCTTCTAGTACCATGGCAAAGCTGGATCGCCAGGCATACACGAACTGCCAAAACAGTCAGTGTAGCGCCACCGCTTTTGCAGCTACTCTAATTTTCATGGGTGTTCCCATGCAGGCAAAACACTGGAGCTGTCTTCGTGGGCTAGTGCCTGCAGACCCCCCCACCTCACTTGTCAGACTTGAACACAGGCAGATCCCTCAGGTGAACACAGTATCTGGTGTCATCTCCATCTCAGATCCTGCTCAGAACCAGCTTGTCAGGCAGCCACAAGACATGCCATCTCAAGTTGTCGTGACCAACAGCGACGGTCAGATGCATGATGGTGCTGCTGCCTGCGGCTTGTCAAGTTCAGAGCAGCAGTCACGCAAGTCTGGGCAGGCCAAGGCATGGCCTCAGTCAGCAAAAGACATGTATATGGTGGGAGGTCGCCAAGCAGATGCTGTAGTGGGCAGTGAGAGAACACCTGTGCATGCTGATAACCAGCTTCATGCACCGGTGGGTCCTGTCACTGACAGTGCTGCAGTGCATGATCACAGTTCCATCAACAGGCACTCAGCAGCATTGCCTGCCAGAGGAAATATTGTGCCATCAAGTAACGCAAATGCTGGCGCTGACATGCAAGCTGGCGTGCCTGTTAGTACACCGCATGTACAGCATGATAAACATCATGCTGAGCATGTTGCTAATCCCGCTGCTCTACCTATGAAAGTTCATGAAGGTGTTGCTGATAATAGCAGCAAACATGGTCACAGGTTGCTGGCTGAAGGCCAGGAGACTCACAGTCATGCAGCCAAAGCAGCACACAGGTCCAAACACCCTGTTCAGATGTGTCAAGGCAAGAGCCATCAGCGCCTGCTGCTCATGACAGCAATTCATGTCTCTGCTCACAAGCAGAGGAAGCGACAGCAGAAGTCTGTACATGCTGGAGCTCATGAGACAGCAACCAAGCATTCAAGTTGATGAGTGGTTTGCTGTGTTTGCAATTGCACCCTGTGTACCTGTCTTTTGGGCTTTGACCTAGAGACACTTTTCAACTACTTTGCCGTGCAAATAAGTTACGCTCAACTGTCGTACAGACTTATACCATCTTATACATTATTGAAAACCTGCACTGCATGTTTGACTACATGAATCAGATTCAACTTTGAGTGATGCTGTGACCAATTTTGGATTTGCGTTCTTGGTGTTGCTTGCTCGTGCTGTTACTTCAGCATTTATTGAAACAACAAGGTACCGTGCCAGTTTGTTGCAAGTTGAATGGAATTTCCAGCTATCCCGCTGTTGTGTATGCACGTGTATGCACAGTTGCAATTTGAATGCCGATTACTAACATGGTGTGTCTCAGATCCCTCCCCTTTGCTGCAATGAGTCGTGCTATATGTCATCGACGTCTAGTACGATGCCTGCGGATCTGATGTGCGCATTGCCAACACACATCAGGCTGAGCAACGATGTAAAATTACCACGAGTTGGGCTAGGGACTTTTAGGTCAAGGGGAGAGCGCGTCACTGCGGCAGTCAATTGGGCGCTCGAAAGCCACATACAGCACATTGATACAGCAAGTATATATAAGGTCTGAGTTGCATGGCACGGCATGAAATTGAAACGATGACGACGCTCAACCCGCACTTGCAGAACGACACTGACATCCAGAAGGCACTGGCTGGCAGGCCTCGTGGCAAAAGTTTCATTACCAGCAAAATATCGCCTCGTGAAGTGATCATCGCATAAGGATTGTGTCCTGCTGTGTCTGAATGCCCTCAGCTCGTAACAGGCTATATTGTTGGGTTGGTTGAATCAACCATTTTTGCAGCAAGTTCAGGCTGCTGCTCATGCCACAGCTGCCATTGCGTCTGCTTGCGTGAAAACCGTCTGCCATGACATGCCATTCAGAATGTAATACTGTGGTGTTGTATGCAGCAAGGTACTGAGAAGGCTACTCAAGCATGCCAACAAATCCTGAAGTGGCTGCAAACAGACAGCATTGTATGCAACTTCGCATTTCATTCCTGATCATCCAGCTTTTTTCTACATGCATGTGCTGCCTGAACACTTCTCATGTCGATCATCAGACATCATTTCTGACTGCTTGACATGCAAGACGTCTGGTGGTACGGGTGATTTCAATGAGTGACAATATGCAGGATCTACTTTTGATTCACTGGCCTGGAGCAGCCCACTTACCTCTGAACTCTCCATTACATGCTCAGCTTCGACTGCAGACATGGCGTGTGCTGGAAGATTCCTATTCAGCTGGCAGGTTGGGCCCCATGACCTGTTATATTTTCTGTGCTTGCATCTCTGGCGAGTGGAATCACAAGACTAGCAACAGTCAACTTCTGTTCTGGCTAAAAAGCCTGCAGTCTTGCAGCTCAAGCTAGTGAACATGCAGATGTTCAGCAATAGGCGTCAGCAACTATTGTCAGTCCCACCTTGAAGAGCTTCTGCTGGTTGCTCGCATCAAGCCAATGGTGAATCAGGCATGTGCACCATGAACAAATGCTCATTTTGCAACATAATGAGCACCGCTTCCTGGCAACACAACTCATGTTGAGCACTTGCACTTTGATATGTGCTTCCTGTCACACAGGCTGTCGTCTATGGCCAGTCATTCACTGCATGCATTGCCTGCTACATGATTGCCAATACCTGTTCCACATCTGGCTGAGGTCATCTGCGGTTTACAATCCCTATTTGTCTGTTTTGTTTTCGTGCAGAGCAAACATCAACTGCGGTTGCATTTGACTGTGCAAGATGCAGTGTACTTGAAAGCCTGCAAATATGTCATCTGTGAACTTACAGGTGGAGGTCCACCCTCGCTACCCTCAAACAGAGCTGCGAAGCTTCTGCCGACGTAACAATATAGCGGTTGTTGCTTATTCCAGTCTGGGTGTTGGAGACTTGCTACACCATCCAACTGTGATGCAAATAGCCACAGAATGCAACTGCACCAGTGCGCAGGTAATATACATCACTAGCATGGCTAGACTAATAGCATGCCTGCTATCATGTGGCACTGATCTCAGAAGCTGTGAGTGCAGGTGTTGCTGCGGTGGGGATTACAGCAAGGCTGTGCTGTCATTCCCAAGTCGCTTGACCAAGTTCATATCGCTGAGGCAAGCCCTCACAAGCTGCTGGACTGGGATCTCAGCAGAAAACCAGATGGAAATGTTGGATGACATGAACGATGAACACAAGTACTGCTGGGACCCCAAGAACGTTTTGTGACGGGCATGTGGTGTCCAAAGTGAGTGTAACATGCTTTCTCTATGCGTTGTAGCTTTAGCTGCTGTTCTAATAGTGCAAGATGCTTCTAACCACTTTCGGAGTAGCAGATTGTGAACAATCGGTTGACCACTTAACGACATCACTTGCAGCTGTTGCAGCTGCCAATTGAAGGCACTTCAAGGAAAATGTGTGGCCAGAGTCACCCCAAGTAAAGCTCCATCAGCAGTCTCAATATGAGAAGTGTCGAAAATAAGGGCTGGTGCCCATACAAAACTACTCCTGAACCAACATAGTTATATTGAGGCACATTAGACCGCCATTCATTGCAAACAGCTGCTTGAACAGGAAATGGCTGCAACAACAATGTTATTTAGCTCTACAAAGGACCTCACCAACAAAAAAGAGCACAATACATAACTGTATCTGAATTGTACATCATGATACATCATTCACCCATCAGCAATTTGCAGTGCCGTTTTGTGTTCCGGTTGTCAGTCATAAGCAGATGCACATGGCATGGCTTCCCCTGCTGCAACACCTACTGATGTCCACAACTGCAGCCGCATGTGACTCTCTCTAAGCCACAATGCAGCTTGTCAACCTTCCCTACGCACAACAGCACACTCTTGATATGACAGAGCTTCATAATAAGTCAACATGAGCCTCGTGCTTTGAATCTTGGTGTACATCAGTCACTGGTTTACCAGTGCTGTTACAGTATCTAGAATGTCTGTGACATAGCATCAAAAACACAACCAGGACACAATACGCATGCACAACATGGCACCAGCACGCGGTCACATCCTGAGCCACGAGACACGGTAAGTGCATGTTTGGCTATATATGGTACACATCAAATGATACAGGAAAGATTAGCATGGCCTCTGCCTAGAGATGACACACATACCAAGACATGGCTTACAAATGTATCAAGCACCAAGCAGAGAGCAAGCTACCTAAATATGAGCTTGGTTGATGACAGGTGCAGCAGGAACCCCATCACTTGCTGGCAGAAAGGTCCCAAAGGCGCCCGGGGGGCTGTCACGGGTCTTAGTGGTCTGGGTCACTGGCTCCTCAGAATCTGGGTCTGGGAAGGGAACAGCCTCCCCAAAGGACTCAATGCTGGCTTGGTCTCCTGAGGGCGCAGCAGGGGCAGGCGGCACACTGTATGGGCCTGGGGTGTCCACCAGCGTTGGCACAATCTTCTCTGCCTGCATGCACAAGTGAGTAGACCCATGTTGTGGCATGTGACATTGACAAGTTGCTGTCGCACAGTGCTCCGGACAGTCCACAGAAGCTTGAGCTGTGGGCTACATATGGCCGCAGTAGCCAGACTTTTCCTCTGTCCTCGGTTTGTTTTCGTCAAGGAGTAACAACAACAGGGGTGTATGGGGCTAAACCGTATTACTTCATACTGCAACTGATGTAGTATGCAATGAGCAATGTACCTCACATTCATCTGTGTCTCAGCTAGTTCATGTGAAATGCGGCTGAATGCTGTTGAAATCAATGTGCAAGCTCAACTAAATGGCTCGTCCAGACAGTTGACATATTCGGAGAGCTCAGCCGTTGTGCGTGCACAAGCTGAACAAGGTTTTGCAACAAATAGCAGCACAGCATGCAGCAGATCACAGATAGCACCAGCTACCCACAGCCTCAACAGCACGCACTGCAAGAATGGGGTGAAGTTGGGTGGGGGCAGGACACGACCCTGATGCATGTGAATGCTTGGCATGCTAGGTTGGTCTGCTGAGCAATGGAAGCAAAGCACATTCAGGACGCCTCGACACCAATGGAATTCATGATACTAACTAGCTCTGAACGTTAAGTCAAGTCATGCATAAGACAGACTAGCCTGAGGACTACTGGCTGGGGTTGCAGGTACCCAGACAGGATCTCACCCCTGACTTGCAAATGCATGATGAATGGATCCATGAGTGGATGGTAGGGAAGAGACTTGCCTGAGCCTTGGTGGGCACTGCAGCGTTGAAAGTTTGGAAGGCAGTCACGTCCGACAAGTTGGTAGGCAGCCGCACAGCAGTCAAACGCCGTGCGCTCCAGGTTGCATCAAAGGTCAGCAGCAGCAGGAAGCCGCACCAGGGCTCCAGATCGCTGCACACCTTGATGGCCTGACTGGTTTTCCCTGTTGAACAGGACAGACCCAGCAGGCGTAGGTGCCCACTCCCACAGCTGATTTGGCGTCCCACTGCAGGTGCTGGTCTCGATGTTATAGTAATCCGAGCCCTTGCCTAAACAGGAGGCTGCAAGGCTGGTGTTGCCCTTACTGGCATGTGCCTCAGCAGTGGAGATGCCACAGATGGTGATGCACTCATTGTTCAGCCTGCTGCGGATGGTGCCAGACTGGTTGTTCCACATCTGGCCAAGGCGTTCATCGCAGATGCTGGACAGCACTATGCTGGAGTCCAGCCCTGCATCGCCACAGTCACTGCTGCTGCATCTCTGCATGCACCAGGGGCTGCTGGCAGTGACTGCAGCTGTGAAGGAGGCGTTGGCTGTGCCGGTGCTGCCAAAGAAATTTTGGATGAGGGGTGGCATTGGTACCTGCAAGGCGAGCAGGACTGTGATGGGTGGTGACTGCTTTGGGCGTGTAACTCATGCTTCAGGTACTGATGTCCATGCATGCAGACAGGCAGCCAAATACAGGCAGAGACAGAGGCACAGGTACAGGCCTGCATACATAGGTACACGCGCAGACATAGGCCTGCAGACAGGCATGGCGTCAAATTGCTGACATGTGCAAGATGCGAGCGTGATGTGAAACTAGCACAGAAGCTTGTGATTGCAGCAGACTTGCCAGATCCAGATATCATGGGGTATACGTATGTGTTGAGGTATAGATGATGATAAGTTTAATGCGCAAGGTGCATCGACAGATGCATTAGCTTCTGACAGAGCGTAGAGCTGGACAAGCAATGCTGACATTTCAGTAGTCCAATAGTTTTGTCCTTTTGGGCACTGTCTGATTGCAGAAATGACTTACTAGGAGACAGCTGCTCCCAGCTGCCTGACACTGCAGCTTCGCTGGTAGTGTTGGCTATGGTGATCAGCTGACCATCGTTTGAGAACAATCCCATGATTCTGGCATTGCACCCTGCCGCCCCAGTAGCGCAAACAGACAGAAATGAGCCTGGATTGGACTGGGGCTCCAAGGTGTCATTTGCATACAAAGCCCACGTCTGTGCTGGGCTACTGTTGCCGCAACCAGCCATGACCACCACATTGTCAGAGGTGACGCTGAGACAGAAGCCTGAAGCTACATTAACAAGATTTCTACTGACACTCGAGGTCAGCCACAGCTGACTGAGCCGTTCGTCACATGCAGCCAAGGCAATGTAGTTGTCTGTTTCCTGCTCCACAGTCTCCATTGTAGCAGCCTTGCAGGCAGCTCGCTGAGTCATTCTTTGCTGTGATCAGCGACACAGTGGCTGTCCCTGCATACACAGTAGCGTTCAAGATGAAGAATTACTGTGCCGAAAAAAGCAAACATTGTGGAACCAGGTGAGCAAGGTGGAAGCACCTGACGGAGCTGCGGAGGAAGCTGCCAGCTGTCCATTTACAACATGTGTTCTGGCGAGCAACACCAGAGCTACACATGTCAGATTACAGTATCGCCGACCACTGCACGGAGAAAACACAATGGCTGTTGATGTGCCAGGGGAACAGCAAAGCAAGCTGTCTCCTCGTGAACAACCTGCAGCGGAGACAGGGGAGGCACAGGGGAGAGGAAGAAACAAACCTGACAACCACCATACTTCTTGGTCTATACACGTGCAGGCTCGTGCCTTATATTCCGCCTCGCGCATGTCATGAGTGTTTATCTGCGCAAGGCTGTGTTGCCTGGAAGCCACAAGAAGCAGCTTCCTCTTCTTCGTTCGACTCTTCCTCTTCTCAACGTTGGAGCTGACACACAGGCTCCTTAGCGCGTGCAGCGACCGTGACGTCATCCGAGTTGTGTCATCTGTAAATCCGCTCTGCCTAGCCTTTCACTTGCTTCTATACACGGGTAGAGGGAGTTTCTGGACACCGTCAGAAAGCCTCGTGACTTTTTGTTTGGTCCACGCCACGCTTGCTTCAGAGCAATCACATCCATTTTAGGTCTTGATTTGTGAGTTTTGCTACTTATGATCCAACCTGATATAGGGTTAGCAAGCGTCCCGGTCTTGGATCAGGTCCAGGTCAGCAGCAACTGACACATCCCTCCCAGCTCAACTACTTTGTCAATGTGTTGTTAACGTTAAATCTCACTCAGCCTTTGCCTTTCAGTTGCCACGGAGCTGTCAAACCTTCAAGTGGTCGTAGCGGCAACAAAGAGCAGACAATCTACATAGTTGGTACAGCACATGTCAGCTCTGCTTCTTGTGATGACGTGCGAGCAGTCATCAGGGCAGTCAAGCCAGAGGTATACTTACATGCACAGTCATCATGAGAATGCTGCTGCTGCAGTTTGCGGCCGTGTCTAAGTCTTCAATGCATGCTGAAGGTTGTTATGCTTGAGCTTTGCAATGAGAGGACACAATTATTGACGGTGCAAAAGCAGGATGTAAGTATCAGGCGGGGAATCTAAGCCACGCATACAACACACGTACATTGCCTGAATGCATATGTGTGCAGGCTCTTACACTGACAGAAGCATTTGCTGCCTGGCGTTCTGGAAACTCTACTCCCTTTCAGGCAAGTCTGGCACACTGCATACCGTACACTGCTAAGGCAGAATGCCTACAGACATGCTACTGTCATAGTACAAAAGTCACTTTGAAAAGTGCACTAGTGTTCAGTCGAATGAGTCAGCAAATGAGGTGTGGATGTTGACTGCCTTGCCATGCTACCTCTGGTCAGGGGGGGGGGGGTGGAAATGACATATTGCAGCATTAGTGCAGGCAACACAGCAGACCCAGACGTCTTCCTCGCATGTCAGTGCCTGTTAGTTCTAGCATTGTTCCAATGGCAAGTGTTACGATCTGCAGGCAGCCTATTGCTACTTGCTTGGGCAGATTGGGGATGCTTTGGAGGTGTTGCCAGGCGAAGAATTTCGAGTTGCCCTGCAAGAAGCTTCCAAGGTGAC